>SNQJ01S0053894.1:31027-42624 GCA_010110895.2 Picea sitchensis
ATCACATTCCTGTCATATTGCCATGGTCTACCCAACAATAGATGACAAACATCCATGGGAATGACATCACATAGTATTTCATCCTTGTATCCTCCTATTTTAAATTCAACTAAAAATTGTTTAGTGACAGTTACCTGATGTCCTTTTTGTAGCCACGAAACTCTGTATGGGCTTGGATGTTCAATAGTCTCCAGCTCCAGCTTTTCTACCATCTCTGTAGAAATGAGATTGTCTGTGCTACCACTGTCCATGATGAATTTGCATACCCTGTCTTTGGTCTTGCAAGCAGTCCGAAAAAAGTCTGTTCCTTTGGGCTGGGTTCTCTGCCTCCTTCTCTAGCGTTAAGATAACTTTTCTCATCATCAGTGATCTTCCGCCCTCAGCATCTTCTGCCTCAAAATTCCGTCCTTGAGCTTCGGCAATGTGAGTTTCACCTCCTTATTTCTTCTTATCTGGACATTCATAAGATTTGTGTCCATTTTTTCCATAGGTAAAGCATTTTATTTCTCCACCTCTGCCTCTTCCTCTTCCTCTGGTTTGAGGAAAAATATTTCTATCAACATGCTGTCCTCTCTGTGAGCTTCCACCTCTCTCATTTTGAGTTTGAGGTTTCTTCCACTCTTCTTTAGGTTTTTGAGTTTTGTCTTGGGCAATTGTTTTTCCTCTAGCTTGACTTCTACCTCGGCCTCTTTGACCTCTCTTTCGGCTCAAATTCTCTTCAGCTTTCAGAGCCATCTAATAAGCATCTTCCACCATCCGAATGGTCATCATGCTCATCTTGTTATGAATGTCGTACCTCAGACCATTCATATACCTGGCAACTTTTTCATCATCACTTTCCCGATGACCTGCTCTGATGTTTATCTTGTAGAACTCTTCAGTGTATTCTTTCACTGTCATCAATTTCTGTCTCAAGTTCTGCATTCTCCGAAATAGAGTAATTTGATAATCCCTGGGTATGAATTTGGATTTCATCTTTGCGACCATTCTATCCTAGCTTTTGATTTTTTGCTTGCCTTTGCAGCGTCTGTCAGCCTGCAGTTCATCCCACCATAATGTTGCATGCCCTTTAAGTCTTGTGACAACATGTTTAACCTTCTTGTCTTCCTCTACATCCTCATAGTCAAAATATTTATCCATAGCTCTAATCCAGTCTAGAAGCTCTTCAACATCCAGGTTTCCTTCATATATTGGAATGTCCATTTTTTCTCTAGCACCTATCCTTGCAACAACCCTAAATAGGAGTTCATCTGCTGCATCTTCGGCTGCAACCTCTTCATTTCTGGCTTCATTTTCACTTTCAGATTCGTTGATATCCCCTGCATCAACTGTGCGCCTCTGTGTTGTTTCCATGGCATCTAGCCTGGCACGTAGTTCACACATCTCTCTTTCCCTTGCTGGATCAGGTAATTGTCTGTCTCTTCTTCTTGGAATTTCCCTTTCCTCTGGTGGGTCAGGTATTTTCCTGTCTCTTCTTCTCGATAGCATGGCTTCAAAATTCCTCTTTTCCCTGCTACAGAAAGAAAAGAAATCTTTCTAAGCTCTAATACCACAACTGTCGTAGACACCCAACCCTCAGGTCGAGGTCCGCACATGATCTTTCAACTTCGACCCTTAGAGTCTGACTGACCCTCTTAATTCCTCTCAGGGAATTATTCACTCACCCTCTCCGAGTATAGTTCACAGGCCCTCCTGAGTTATGCCCACGCAATCATTCACCGGCATGAACCCCGCGATCAAACCCCAATTGTCATTGGTACTTTTCTCTTTTCTTTTCGGGATACCGGATTTTGTGATTTCGGAAATCCCGTTGTTGAACGCCTTGCCCCTTCAACCTCCCAAACCTAAAATACCAAACTCTCGACTCACCTTGCCACTATTTTTAGTTTTTCTCTCTTCACGATTTCGGGAGTCGCAATGTCGTGAAACTCTACCTCTCGACTCCCAGAGTCCCGAAACCTGAATTACCAAAATCCCGAAAGTCCACCCTAAGTCTTGCCACATTTCACGACTTCGGGATTTCTTTGGCACTATGTCTCGTCCCCCTGTCAATAGGATTCCTGATATGCTGAATCCTGAAACACTAAAACACTAGTGTTCTGCTTCCAAGAAAACCAACGGTTATGGTGCTTCTCCTTGATCCAACGGTTAGCGCAATTTTGCATACTGGGAGTTCGTAAGGCTTATCCTCGAACTCTCTGTCTCCTATTCTTTCTGGAAACCAAAATTCTGAAATGCCAAAATGGTTTTCTTCTCCCAGGGTCTCAGAACTTGAACCACCTTTCGATAGCCCCCTCTATTTCGGATTTTCGAGTATCGGGAGTTCAAAACTCTCGACCCTAACCTTGTGTCACTACGACCCCCGAATTCTCGAATTTTGATTTGCTAAAATGCCGAAACACACTTCCACAATTTCCTTCGCGTTTCGCGATTTCGGCATTTCTGATGTGGAGTGGTCTGGCCCTTGTCCATGGGAATGCCGAAAACCCGATTTCTGAAATCCCGACAAACACTCTATCACAACTTCTGATTTCGGACTTTCCTCCCTATTGAGTCCCAATCACTCATCCTCAGGACTTTCGAAACCCCGAATTCTAAAGTTCTGAACTTCCAAACTCATCACCCTTTGACTTCACACACGAAACCTCCTTTCACGTTTCGGGAACTTGAACGGTCAAGGTTTTGGCTTGCACTTCGGAGTCCCAAACTCCGAATTCCCGAAATGATCTGACGACCTGAACAGATCATGATCAATGGTCCTACAGATTTTTTCGACGCTTAACTCCCCTGCAACTTCTGTGGATCCTACAGTCCTTGCTATTTCGGGAGTTCTCTTCTGAGGATTCAGACCGTTCAATCTCTCCTCAAAGAACCTTCTGCTCGAATCAAACCTGCAACCCTTCTCTGGGATTTAGCCTCTGCACAACTACTGGTGCTTTCTACCTTTCTTTTGAATGATTCAAAGGCCCTAACCCTCCTGAGCTTTCTTTCGTAAACTCAAGTCTCCCAGAAGGCTTATGAATGCACTCCTTGCGACACTTCTCCAAATATTCCCAAATATTTGAATCTCTTGACTCTGTGCAACTCTGCAACAACATTCCTTCAATCTCTCAACCTTAGTCTATAGGTTCTAAGGTCTTGACCAGCCTGCGCACACCTTGCACAACTTATGTTCTTGTCTTGCACTTCAGTTGAAATGAGAACAATGGTATCCCTCCCGATCTTTCAGAGGTAAACTCTGAAATCTGTCAACGCACTCCTTGCGGACACTTCTCTGCACTCCTTGTAGGAAATCTTACTCAAGAAGAGAAACAATTGAAACCCATTCCCTTACTTTCTCAGACTTCAAGTACTTAACATGAAATCATGCATACATAGCATAAAATAAAATGCACAACAGAAAGAGTAAAACAACCATAAGCATAGCATTCAACATGTATACACAGAAAGCATTAGAACACCATGTGTTTGAATTCAAAGCTTCATATATTAATCTCAGAACTTCTGTACATGGAGTCTTCTCTGCTACTCTCTGTTTCTCCTCTATGCTAATGTGCTTAATCCTACAATCTGAATGATACAATGATACAAAGGTGAGGGTGTCTATAGTCGTTTTCCCTCCAACTCCTAAAACTGTCTAATCTAGAATTTAAATCTACCTACTTTCATTAACTATGCATAAATGCCTCTACATCCGACAGATGAGAGTGGATCGTTCAAGATCTATTTACAATATGGAAGTATGCCTTCTTAACTATTTCATTAATATCTGGGCATCCAAACTTTCAAAAACATTTCAAAATGTTTTTTGACATGTGCCAAAATGTTATGGCATTCATCTCAGTTGTCTTCCACCTCCACACTTGCTTGTTGCTGACGATGCTCCTGCATCACAACTACCCCACCAGAGGTTATATCCAAAAGGGAGCAACGAGCCACAGAACAAACAAATCATATTGTGATGGAAGTCAAAAAAATAATAGAACTTTACGAAAGGACCGCACAACTTTGGACAAGCCTAGCAAAAGATGAAGGGATCCAACAATTGGATCAGAAAGAATAAAATTTGAACACAACATTCTAGGATATAAAGCAGAGGCAGAAGACAATTCCTATCTCGGAGATATTGAGGGTTGTACAACAAATGAAAAAACTGCAAGTAGAAGCAAAGGCAATCTAGGAGGAACGACAGACCAGACAGGCTTAGTTGGATCCCCTGCAAGAACAAGCATAAAATATGATAATAGAAATGGAAATGGAGAAATCTAGAATTGAACATGCACACTTAGAAAGAATACAAGTGTTGAAGGATCATGTTACAACGGAGGTCTTCGATACCCTCACATAAAAGAACACACATATGAAGGTGAAAGGGGATGAACTAACGAAGTAGTTCTAGTACTTAGAGAAATCAGTGAAGAAGGCACACAGGAACTGAGTGGCTTAGGATGAGCCACGTGTTAGTGTTGGGGGCCTGTTGGAGTAGGAAATTTTGGGAGTTAAGTGCAGTAAGCGAAGAAGAATGGACCAAAGGAATTAGTGCACGCCATAACAGAAGGAAGACCAATGCGACAAAGGGAAAAAAAAGCATCGTGCCAGGAAAGAAGGAAGATCATCCCAAGGAACGATTGGATCGAAGACCAACTACGTGGAAGGAAGTTAGAAAGCGGACAAGTGGAGTCCACTTAGAAATAGAGTTTTTGTCAATGTAAGTTTTTTTACCCACTTTTTGTAGTAGAAGTAGAAGATGTATGAGGCAGATTGAGGTTTCCTTTTTGATGGTGAAGAAATTACTTTTGGAGAACCTTCTTTGAGTATTGATTTTTTTGTATGTTTAGTTAAGGAGCTAATGGAGTCAAATTTGAGATGTAACTAAGGGTTAGTTCACAATATATGGAGCTTGGTGCAACGTTGGTTAGCCTCACCATTCATAACCTACTATGTAATGTGCACATTGCATGACTATTTTGATGAAGAATAAGAAATAAGCAGAAGATCTTTGTGGATGTAGCCCAAGGGGGTGAACCACGGTAAAAATGGTGTCTTTATGCATGATGTGTTCTTTTTATATGTTTTATAATGAATGAATGGTTAGATGAATGCATATGTTAGGGATTATTTATAGCATGCACCAGTATAATAATGCAGAATGAATATTATGAATGAATGAAACAATAGATTTGATGAAGGGTATACTAGAATTTATGTTAAAATAGAAGTATAAGTAGAAAGAACACCCCCAACCCCTTCCATGACTACAAACATCTGTGTATTGTAGTCACCCATAAGCCATCTTGAGTGAGACTGCACTATGCACTCTGTGTGCGGTGTAGCCTTCTGGTTTACCAGAAGGGTCGATGGTGAAAATGGTTTTATTGGAGAAATAAGGTAGAACCCGAGTCAACCCATACATCCAACAAAATCACTATTTGAAAACCTCTAAAAATGAGTTGCAAGAATCAAAATGCCAAGATGCAATTCCAAATCAATTAAGAAAACTTCAAAATAAGTTTTGAAATCAGGATAACAAAAGTTTGAAAACCTTCGTGATGAGGATCAAACTACTGGTAAGACGGACTTTAACGAAGGGATTGGGTTATCCCAAGGAATTCATGCTCATTCCATAATTTTGATGGACTTTCAAGTTCAAAAGAGGCATGAAAAGTTGGTTATCACAATTATTTCAATCAAACAAAGTCATTACCAAGTTCAGAGGACTCTAATGAAAATATTTGAATCCATAATTTGAAGAGAAGAAATCAAAATGAGTTGAAAACTGACCCAGGAAGGAGATCAATAGTCTTTTAATGAGGTAGAAAGGGCGTTGAACAAGGGTCAACACTCCTCAAGACACTAATAGGGAGCGTTGATAATGATTTTCAATGCTCTGTGGGTCACTATGGAGGAGCATTGATGCCTGGAAGTGGTTGAAACAACACCAATTTTTTCCCAGATTCAACAGAAAATAGGAAGATTTCAAATAACAAGACTCAACATAAAAAATATCAAAGGAAAACCAAGATTCAATAGGCGAAAAACCTAGGAACATTTGTTCCTTAGTGGAGTCACCAATTTTCTGTTACAAAAGATTTCCCCTGTGGACATGTGAAATCTCCCTTGGATATCTAGACCCCTATTGTCCAAGATAGAAAAAAAAACAATTGGACACTAACATTCCTTTAGATATATTCTTTATTTCTATAGGCAGAGAAGATAGAAGAAATAAGTGTGACTTCCTCCTTTTCAATGGTTGTCCTCGTTGATCTTCAATATTTGGTCGTGTTGTCCAAATATTAGGATGAAGAAATTTTGCAAGGAACATAACAACACCTTCTACTCCTACAATATATCATTAGACAAGAGAAGATATATCTATATAGACATACATGTATAAGCAACAATTTGAAGGAAATAGGCAAAGTTATATTAATGGAGAAACATGGCGAAGTAATTACAAACCAATGTTGACGTTGCAACAACTCCTCAAAGCTCTCCATTCCAACCCTTTCCTAATTGTCTCAAGATCAAAATGATGATTCTTTTATGAATTATCCTCAGAAGATCCAAAGTTTGACACTTTGGAATATTTTTCTCTTGTTCACCCTTGAGTGGTCTCATTATATCGAATTTGGGAGGTTCAACAACCATAGCCAATTTAGGGAATAGTTGAGAATTTATCTCCTTAGGTTAGGATTTGGTTACCCAAAATGGAGGGAATATGGGTGACTCAACTCATGAATCAACCCCTCGACCAAAACCACTTAAGATAATCTCATAGATAACCCTTAGAATAAGGGGGGTTAGCCATAACTTTCTCTAACCACTTCAATGCTCCCCCACTATTGTGCACATAGAATTGTCAATGCACCCTATAAATGTATAGGTGAGCATTGATAAGAGTTTGACACTCCCTATACATGGGAAGGGGAGCGTTTACCTTCAAAAATGGTCGAAATATCAAGATAAAAAGAAGTTTTTTGACATTCTCATGATGAGTTCTTCTCCTCCACATTGATTAGTGATTATGAAAAATGTTCTTCCATGGTGTCAAAGTTGTGATACTTAATAAATTTCACGCGACACTTAGTAAGGTGCTTACAATAATTGATAAAGTGCATGCAACACTTAGTAAGGTGCATACGACACTTATGACACTTAGTAGAATGAGATACATAAGTGCGACACTTATTAGTGTGGGAATTTGATGTGTAACACATAGCTCATAAAGGGTTTTATTATTTTTTACTCTTATGTGATATTTATTGAGAATCCTAGAAACAACTTCAACGAACTCTACCCAAAATATGTTGGGTACTTTTGATTCATCAAGGATGGCCCTGGCCATTTTTTGAACTGTTATGTTCATCCTTTCTACAACTCCATTCTACTGAGGGGTTCCTACAATAGAAAATGGTCTCTTGATCCCACGTTTTTCACAATAATTTTTTAATTAATCATATGTGAATTCTCCTCCTCTGTCTAACCTTAGGCACTTGATTTTTAAGTCCATTTCATTTTCTACCTCCACTTTGAATATTTTAAATTTTTCAAAATCCTTGAATTTATGCTTCAATAATCCAACCCAAGTCATCCTGGTATATTCATAAATCTTCAATATGAAACATTTTTCACCTCCTGGTGATTTTTTACTGGGAGGACCAAAAATATCTATATGGATCAGCTCAAGAGGTCGAGAGGTGGACTGTTCTCTTACCTTGAATTGAACTCTTGACTGCTTTTCAATCTGACATGACTTGCAGACCAATATTCTTAGGTTTGGAAATTTTAGGCATATCTCGTACACCATCTTTTCTTCCTAGCTTAACAAGATGATTAAAAATAATAATACCTAGTCTTTTGCGCCAAACAAAATTGTCATTAGTTTTACCAATGCAACATTTATCTTTTCCTTCTTCTAGGACATACACATTCCCTGGAGTTTTGACTACCTTTACAACATTCTTCCCTATATTCGCATCCATTACTTTACAAACTTTTGAATGAAAGAGAACATTGTGTCCTTGGTCACACATTTGAATTACAATCAACAAGTTATGTTTTATACCATCTACATATAGAACATTTTGTGCATTGGTCTTTCCCTTCTTATCTTCATCTAGTACAACCATTCATTTTCCTCTAATTCTAACATGAGCATTGTTTCCAAAAGTAACATTACCACCTTTTTCTTCATTTAGGAATTCAAACTTACGCTTGTCTCATGTCATGTGCTTGGAGCAACCATTGTTGATATACCATTGATTTTATTTATTTTTGGCATATAGATCTAGTCCACATTTTTCTTTGTTTTTATTTTTCTTCCTCCAAACCTTGGTAAAATTTTCTTGTATGTCTTGCTTAAAGATATGAAACATATTTATTTTGCATTCACTTGCCTTGTGCCAAAAATTATTTGATATGTGGCACTCGAGTTCATTCAGTAAAGAAGAGAATACATTATTGAAATAATTTTGAACCATAGCCATTTGAGGTTTATTGAATCTCATTCCTACATTTTTGTTATATCTAAAAGTTGTGCAACTCATAGCCTTATGTACAAAGTTACCTCAAGAGAAACAATATCCATAGAAAAATTTTGTATACCTTGGAATGAAGAACTTACTTGAAGGAATTGGTCTTTGTCTGCCAACTTGATAAGATTCAGGTGTTTGTTGCTTCCTTGCCTCATATTTGTTTGCATGGTTGGGATGATCAAGTTTTGACTGCTTCTTGTTTTCATTTTATGACTTTTTAGGTGATTGTCGTTTCCCTTGAGAGTATTGACATAGCTTGTGGGATTCTCTTTAGTTGACATGTTGATGCTTGACTCACCTTTCACAACTTTCAAACTTTCCCTATATCATAGTCTTATCTTGTCATTTGGTGATCTTTGATTGCTGAGAATGTCATCTAGAATTTCAGATCCTCTTACAAATTTGATATTCATTTGAGTCTTGGAATTCTCTATATATTTTCTTAAGGATATTGTTTCTGCTTCTATTTTGTCGTAGATGTTCTCCTTTTCTTTTATCTAATTCATAAAAAATTCTTCCCTTCTTTTGGCCTCTTCTAGCTGGATTTTTGAGACGACTATATCTTCGTTAATCTCATTGTATTTTTCTTTATAAATTTGTAACTGTTATTTTCTTAGTCTATTCTTTTTCTTGAGTCGGTATATTTCCTCCAAAGCACTAATGAGTTCTCCTTCCATGTCGACTGGAACTTTACACTCTTTTGTGTCTGTTTTTTTTATCAGATATTTGTTTCTCTAAAGCCATGAGAATTTTTTCATCTTGAGTTGTATCTAGCTCATATTCTTCTTCTTCAATGTCTGAAGAGATGATACAATCCTCCCTTGAATAATTTTTTTTCCTTTTAACATACTTTTTCTTCTTAAACTCCTTAGATTTATCCTTACCTTTTCTTCATTTTTCATTGGTGTTGTTTTATTTGAAAGGATATTTAGATGAAAAATGACCAAATTTACCACAGTGAAAGAATTTGAATGGTAACATACCTTTATACTTTCCAGAGCCCCTCTTTAGTGTCCTTACAAAGTTAGCTTCTTCTTCATTTGAGAAGTGTTCAACGGAATCATGATCTTGAGATGTTGACGATTTGACAGATTACTTGAAAACTACATCCTTTAGATCTGGTTGTTTTTTCCCGGTCCTCATCTCATAAGAAGTCAATATTTCATGGAGCCTATCCATAGTCAGTTTATCTAGTTCACACATTTCTTCTATAGTAGAAACCATCACATCAAGTCTTCAGGGAATATATCTTAGTACCTTTTGAACCAACATAGCTTCTTCAATATTCTCACCTGGCCCTTTCATAGTGTTTACAATCTCATCTACTCTGAGAAACAAACCTGCAGTATTTCCATCTTCACTCATCCTTAGGATTTCAAATTGAATTCTATGAGCTTGAAGTTTGGCCAACTTTACTTTCTCGTCTCCTTCATAACTGTTTACCAGTTTGTCCCATATTTCTTTTCTGGATTCCAACTGCATTACTTTAACAAATTATGGTTTTGCAAGCCCACATTGGATATCAATCATAGTTCTTGCATTACTGTAGTAATTTTTCTTACCAACCTCATCAGTTGGAAGAGTTGTTGGGATTTTATAACTATCTACCACGATATGTTATACTTCCATGCCAAGAGACATCAAGTAGGTATTCATTTTTATTTTCCAAAATGCAAAATTTGTTCCATTGAATAGAGGAGGTATGGTTGAAGAAGAATAGGAATCTTGACTTTCCATGTTTTTTTTGTGATCTTCCTTCTATTTGTTAGGTTGTTACTGAAGGAACCTCTCTTTGATACCAATTGTTGAGACTCACGGTAATACTAAGAGGGGGGTGAATCAATATTGTATCATTTTTCTAAATTTTCTTTTCTTTTAAAGATTTAATATTATTTTGAAGTGCTTACTTAATCACCAATGCATGCAGAAATATAAAAAAAAAAACACAAAAAACATAGTACACCAGAATTTTTACGTGGACACCCAATGTGGGAGAAAACCACAAAAAATATTTCTTTAAGTTCTTCTACAAGCAACAACTTACAATTTATAAATTTTTGCTTGATAGTAACCCACTTATTGAAAATAATGAGGACACCAATAATCTCAGACACCAACCTATTAAAAATAATAATGGGGACACCAATTCTCTCAGGAAATAACCTGTTACAAATGATGAGGACACCAATCCTCAGTGAACTTGAGATCACCCTAGCACCACCCTACCACCCCAAAGAGATGCAAGCTCCAACTTTCCATAATCAGTGAGGACACCAATCCTCAATCAGGCACCAACCTGAAGAGTGAGGACATCAACCCTCACCCTTGCACCACCCAGCCTCCCTGTATTCATTTTTCTCTAATGAAAAATTCCTTACATGGATAGACCTTTCACAAGACTTTTCTCTTTAATTCAAAAAAAATCTGATATATCTCTAGTTTATTTCCTTTGAGAAGTTATAGGACCTTTTCCCTCTCTACTCATCAACTCCATACTCGATCAAAGCACATCCCTATTTATAATATATTTTACTGAGTTCAACTAACTGTATGTGGATGCATAACAATTATATTGTGGACATATCTTGACCATATCAATGTCCAGTTAGTTATATGTGTTGAAATAATGTAACTACAAAGAGAATTCTTATTATTATTGTTATTTTATTCATTAGATTAATCCCCATTGTGGATTAATCATGTCGGTAATTGTATTAGGACCAAATACCCTTTTGCGGATTGGTCAACAAACAATTATAATAGGCAGAATAAGAAGTCTGCCCCAACAGTTAATAAGAAGACCAAGAAATATAATAAAGGTGGGTTTACCCACCCAAATTAATAAGTTGGCCCTGCTAGTGAAGAGACACTTCACACATGCCATAACTTGTATAAATAAAGGAGGCTAGCGCCTCATTTGAACACAACACACTTGTTCATTTCTGAGAGACAAGTTCTGATCTATTACCGGCAAAGGAGAGAGGGAGAAGAGTGGCGCATCTTTTGGAGAGGACTATCTGTATTGGTTTGAGTTATCTCTTGAAATTGTATTGGCAATTTATG
>SNQJ01S0053894.1:42634-55687 GCA_010110895.2 Picea sitchensis
GTATTGGCAATTTATGATAAGGAAGTTTTTGCTGGGGTTTCTTCCCCTAGAGGGTTTCCTAGGATAAATGTTGTGTCTCTTGTGGATGTGTATTTCTCAGTGATCTTGTTCTTATGTTGCTATTATCTATTGAAATGCAAAGAACTATAATAATGGCATAAACATTCACAATATGTGGACGCACATATTTATAAATTAATTATGTGGATGCATAACAACTGTATTGTGGACATTTATTGACCAAATTAAAGTCCAATTATTTATATATGGACACACTTCTATCTAAATTAAGAATATTTCTTGTCTAGTTACATCTGGACATTCTTCGACTAAATAAAACATACCAAATCTTCCTTTTTTTACAAAAATGTTCAAGGATCATCATTGATACTTTCAATGATTAAAAAAGGATCGATTATGTGATCAAATCTTCCAAGGAATGAGATCCAACTCACCTCCAGCAACAGAGCCTAGTCTTATCATAACATCTCCTCAAATTGATCTAACAATTAACATTTTGGTTTACATAGAACCCAATGTGAAAATAGAAAAAGGAGTGCAAGAATCAAGTCACAAGTATTCATCCTATCACACTTTCCCTACAATACACTCACCCAATCACCCCAATATATTGTGAGCACACCCTGGTGACTTTCTCACTTGATTGTTGAACTTCCACTCATTCCATCGAAATCCACTCTGTCGCTTGTCGCATCAGCTTCGTCTCGTCACACTCCACTGCATCGTTCGTCGCACTAGATCAAGTCACTCTGCAATCATTGCATATTTTTCATTGCGCTACAGTGCCAATATCTGTTTCTCCACTTCACAATTGCAGATAGGGAAATCTTTTGTAGTCTACTCCATAGAAATTTTCTCCGTCGTACTTCACTTGTAAATTTCATCGTAGGTCATCCCCCTATTGTTGTGGGTGGTAAACCCCTCCTACGGAATAGCACTAAGGGTTTTTATCATGCATGCAAAAATGACCTAAATATTCTTACTTATTACCATCATCCCATGTCTAAACCCCCATCACTCATATGTAAATACAAGGCTCAAGAGATTAAGTTGACGTACCTTATTTTTCGTGTTTGATGTCGATCCCTTTTCATGTTTGGTCATTCTTTGACTGCATCTCTCCTCCCACTGCTGACCTGCATTCACAAAAGATAAACAAAGAACTCCACATGCATTTGGTCTATGAACTAATGGGTTAGAGATTTAATCAATCATACAATCAATATTCAAATAATGACAATCTCATATGGCGGGACGGGAAAAGCAATTCTTTTATTAACTTCACAATGATACCTTACAATGATAAATTCAGCTACTGCTCCTCGATCCTAATCCTGGGCTCCTCTTCGAATGTCTTCCAAATTATTTTCTCTATACTTCTCTTTGCACAAGGATGGCTAAAGGTTGGGACAAAGGGAATTCTCAATCGGGTATAGTTTCTTTACTATGATTTTCCTTCCTTTCAAATGGGACCCTTACCCCTTCTTTTATAGGATAGAAGGAGTTAGGTATTTGGTTGAATGACCAGCCATGCATGGCCGAAAGGTTTAGTTAACTTGCCCAAAGTTGTGTGTTCCGTCAAAAAAATTCCTTTTTTTGTGCTTCTGAAGGTCCATGTGGGCTGTAGTGGGTCAGCTAGCGTGGACACTGTAGATACACACATGCTGTAGTGGAGCAGGGTGCGTGGGCCTTTAAAAATGGAGTTTTTAGAAGAGTTGTTCAGTAGTGGCTTGGCAAAGAAGGAATATGAGATGGCTTGATGCCAGGTAAACATGTTTGGTGCAAATTAGGGTTATAATAGATGCCCCCTAATGTGTGAGGTCAGAAGAGCATTTGATGGCTGAAATACATTATCAATCTTCACCAAAGTTCCAAACAAGTGAGCCCAGGGACTAGAAATCGGGAGGTGCCATCTACAAAATGAAAATTGTCTCACCAAGGCAGGCATACCCATGCTCGAGATGAAATAAAATCATGGCTACCAATCAAATACATTGTAGATCCATGTCATATAACTATATAAAGTGTAGCCACGAGAAATACACAGTGGATCTACATCTCAAAATAAAAAAATATATACATGTATAGTATCCATTTTCTAGAAGCTGATAGGGCCTGATGGCTAGAGATGAGGTCTTCAGAGCTCAAGAAACAAATTCAAAATCTTCAAAACTCGGGTAGGAGTGTAATATGAGTGTATTAATTCACTACCCAGAGGTCTTCGACGACTCGTCGGTCATGGACTAGAGAATCTTGATGATCATACTGAAGGATTCATTGATTTCGAACAAAGACTTGATTGGAATTTTGGGATGGTCGGGCATGAGGGCAAGAGACAAACTGCATAGGGGTTGACTCAGGCTTGGTAAAAACTTCCCTTGGCCAATAGCATGAAAAATGATGAGACTCAGGCATCATGGCATTGACATAAGTTCACGAGGTAGGAGGTGACACAAACTCTCCATATGTTTGGAAGAATAACCAAACAGAGGAGGACACAACTCTATGTAGTGAGAACAACTTCCTAAGGTCATATTAAATCCCAGAGCTTGAAGAAAAAAATGGAAGGATGTGCTTTGTCCAAGGGCGACTCATTGTGCTGCCAATAAAAAGAAAATACTTTTCCCTTCCTCTTTTTGGGGTATATTTGATTTTTTTGTCTTTTTCAATAATGTTGGAAAGCTTGAAAAAGAATAAAAGAATGCTACGTTACAAAGGAGGATCGAGTGTCACAAACATACTAGTTCCAAGCACACGAAACACAGGGATGCTCAGGGAAAAGGGACATATGCAGGAAAAGGACACTCGGGAAAAATCCTCCAAGGGTCAAAGGTGTCAAGATGCAGAGGCAAAGTGCTACAAGGCTTGTGTATAAGGCATGCTTCAGATGGTTCAGTTGAGAGAAACATGGAGCCAACATTAGGCCAAAGACGCAGGTATGCAAACAAGGTTAACAAAACACACAATGGTAACATCCTTCGATGTAATTTTAACGAGCCCAAAGAAGTTTAACGAGCCCAAAGAAGGTAAGCTCGGTGGTTTTTCATATTTAGAGAGTCTGAAAAAATGTAAAAGGAGACTCCACTGTGGTACCTTTTTTGAAGGTAGTCTAGTCGGTTCGAAAAAGGGGTAAATTAGCACCGAAAATACGTCTATTCAAAACCATTTTAATGAGTGTGATAAAGACAAGATCACTCGACAATTTTTTCATTTTTAAGGAGTTTGAAAAAAGCTTAACTATGGACTCCATCAGGAATGTTCTTCTGGACCAGTTTAACGAGTGTGAAAGAATAAGGTCACTCGACGATTTTTCAATTTTAGGGAGTTTGAAAAGAGCTTAACTATGGACTCCATGGGGGTTCCATTTTCGTAAATTTAGTCTCTCAGACCCGAAAAAGGGTTAAAATTATATCTGAGAATACTCTTCTAGAGAATCGAGGCCTATAGAGTATACCTTTGTTCGTACAGTTGACCATCCAGACCAAAAAAGGGGTAAACTACCGCCAGACAGACGTGCCTTCAAATTTGATTTTAACGAGCGTGAAGGTCAACAAGATCGCTCGACAATCTTTTCATTTTTAGAGGGTCTAAAAAGGGCTTAAAATAAGACCCGTGGGGGCTATGACTCATGTATGAAACTGGTTCAGGTAGAGCCCGCTGCTAGGCTCAGACCAAGAGTCTCTTCGATGGTCAACCTAGAAAGTCTCCCAAAAGGGAAGAAAACACAAACCATGGTGTAAGTCCTCCCACGGTATAGAAAATGTAGTCATGGCTTCAAGGATAGCCTCATCTAAAGGCAATTCAAAATCCGAGAAATCACACAAATGAGGGTCGACAGTCCCAAAGGGTGAAGTAAACTGACCATGCTCCATATGACGATGGAAGTTCTATCCAGGACTGGCAAAGTCTATCAGTGAAGAATCATGAGCATGAGGGCTTGAGGATCTACAAACAACGAATTAGACTCAAAAGGATACTCAAGCCCACTTGGACCAAGAGAGGGAAGCAAGGCTTCCCATGCCCCCATTGGATAAACCAATGGATCAATTGTTGAGACCAAGTCTTGAGAGGGAACATGATTGCACCGGTTCTTGCTCAGAAGCAATTGAACACCGAGGATAAGACGCCACATAATTAACCTGTGGCGGGGTAGAGTCTACACGAACGCGAGGAACATATAAAGGGGTAGTCTAAAATAATGTTGAATTAGGATGGTGATTATCAGATGCTAGCTGTTTGATAGTGACAATGCTTCCATTATGAGGGAAATGCATCACCCGGAAGAGCGTAGACACTACAACATTCATAACATATACATAATCACGCCTAAGAAGCATATTGAAATCTAACGGGCCTTGCACCACTATAACATCAACAAGGACAGTCTTCCCACCTAATGAGATAGGCAACTGAGGAAGAATCCCCAAATATTCACTAGGACGTCTGTCAAAAGCCAACAACTCATGTGAAGAAGACACAAGATTGGGAGATCCCAAGACTTTCCAAACCGAGGAGGATAAAATACTTGCAGAGGCTCCCTCATCCACAATACATCGATAAATGTTTGTTGAATTAACTTCAACCCTTATTTGAAAAGGTACATAAGAAGGAAGACGAGGCTCAACAAGGTCATTCCAATCAAAGGAAACCATCTTAGGGCTTGGAGGGGGTGTGCTCAGAACGAGAAGAATGCCCCCTTGTTCTTAAAGTATTGAACCAGAAATGCTAAAAATATAGTCGGTAGACACGTCACTCCCCAAAAGAACAGTGGGATCATCCGATGACTACATCGGCATGACCACTTTCACAACCAATGGCTGAATAGGCTGCGGGACTACATGGTCTAAAGGAACCTCACCCCCCAAAAGAGGAGTGGGATCAGCCGATGAGTGCATTGGCATGATCACTTTCTTAACCAATGGTTGAATAGGCTGAGAGACTGCAACGTCTAAAGGCACCTCACCCCTCAAAAGAGGAGTGGTATCAGCCGATGACTGCATCGACATGACCACTTTCTCAACCAATGGATGAATAGGCTGTGAGACTACATGGTCTAAAGGCACCTCAGCCCCCAAAAGAGGAGTGGGATCAGCCAATGACTGCATCGACATGATCACTTTCTCAACCAATGGTTGAATAGGCTGTGAGGAAACCTCAGCATACTTAGAATCAAAAGAGCTTGCAGACATGGACCACAATCTTTGTACCTTTGGAATGTCAGGGCATAAATGAGTAAGGTGATCTCCCTTGCAAAGCTTACAAGGGAACTTAGGCTTACGTCCTATCTGTTTAGGTTTCTCAATAGAATCAATGCCCCTAGCATGACTGGTAGTGGTTGGTTGCACATCTCCAACATGACTTGTAGAGGTTGGTGATGGGTCGATAACATGACTCGCAGAGGCTACATACCTATTGCCAGTATGACTAGCAGGGACTGGACTTTTTCCCCCAACATGACTTGCAGAGGGTGGGAGATTTCCACCAACATAACTTGCAGAGGCTGGGTGCTGGTATTCAACGTGACTTGTAGAGGTTGTCGACCTATCTCCAACATGACTCACAGAGGTTTGTTATTTCTTCTTCCTATTCTTCCTCTTTCTATTTCGTTTAGACTTCCGGTTACTAGTAACTGTACTTTCACCAGAGGTGGGAGAAGTAGGAGGAGAAGACTTTGTTGATGAAGAAACATCAACAACGTGCCCATGACTTAAGGTGCTTAACTGAGAAGCGTCGAGAGAATTCGGGACATTTGGAATGGTACCCAACCAAACCGGTAGTCCCACATTCAACCCAGGAATGTACAAAGTGACCATCAAAGGGACACCAATGTTTCCGAAGAAAGGAAAAACACAAGAATCCCCTTGCGAAGGGGTTCCTTGGTTGGTATCGTCAAAAAAATTAGCCATGAAGATCTTATGCAGAGGTTCTCCCCTTGCGAGATCGTTCAAATCCGTAAAAGTCTCACACACTGACTCTGAAGAACCAGTGTTATCAAAACAATGCCTATAAAGAGGCGGCTCCATGTTTCTAAGAAGAAGACTGAAAAGTCCTCTCAACCGGCGGAGTGGGCGGTCTACCACCCTAGTTCAGAGACCCAAATCCATGAATGATTAACTCACTATGGAAAACTAGGGAGCACAGAGCACACACCAAAAGTTCGTAAAGTCAAATCAAGCAAACGACTAACTAGTTGTAAGAACAGTTACACCAACCAACACTAGAGAAACTTACCGGTGCAAGTGCAACATGAATGCGAAAGCACCCTCTGGGTATACTCTACAAAGCATGGCCTGATGTCTGCCCTAGGTACTGCGGTATGCCCCCGTAGTCACCTATGTAAGTCCCTAAAATAAAGGCAAATAGGTTGCCAGCTCATGAACAATCACCAAGCGGGTACAATCGACAGTTAGGTGGACCGCAATGAGCAGGGTATCAAGCCCAAAACCTATCAAGGGTATCAAAAGAAAGTGTTTCGGAAGACGACTGAGGACCTCAAACGGATTTGAGACCCATGAAGCTCCGTGGCAAATGCGATCAACAGAATCCCAAGACAAGTCCTCTATATGTGTTCCCCACTACGCTTGGTCTAGCTTTGGAGGGGTTATCTCCACTACCTTTCCACATGCGACCTCGTGTTTAGCCCCTGTGTTAGAGGGGGGTCCCGGATAATTTCCATGTTACTGGACTTCTACACTCCTTAGCACAGACTCGTATGTTTGTTTTATAGCCTTGAAGAGTTTCCTCTCCAACCTAAATCAAGGCTCTAGCCTAATCTAGTTGATGGACCCTACAAACATAAAAGTCTAGTTATTTTTAATTAGCGTTCTTTTTAAGGCTTGATTTACTCAAAAGGTGTGGTAGTGCAACTGATGTTGTTAAGACTCTTGCAGAAAAAAAAAATGATAAGAACACTAGCAAAGAACGATTATCTTTTGAAATGCTTTTAAAATTAGAAGAAAACACAACGCTAAGCTAATTTCTTTTTCTTTTTCAAATAACAATGCAAAGCAAATGATAGGAAAGAAAGAGATCTAATAAACTAAGTTTTATTATTATTATTATTATTTTCTTCCAATCACGGTAAAAATAACAAAATATTCTAAAAGAAACTGATGAATGCACGATTCATGGTCCCCTCGTCCATGAGGGGGAATTTGCTTTCAAAATGCAACTCATTTTTCTTAAAATTTCAAGCTAAAAATAAGTTAAAAAAGCTAAGAAACAGAAGAAATGTTTTCATGAAAAAGCAAGCTATGTTGTAATCCAACCTAGGCTAAAATTGCTATGACAGAGACCAAGATTAAATCAAGGAAATCCCTGAGAGGTATAACTCTTGATAAGGAAGAGGATGACTGCCTCTCCTTAAACAAAAATTTTCTCAACAGACACGCTGTTGACAGTTCAACAACCACCGTGTGCACGCGAGATGTGTAAGGTCAGAGTGCATGTACATGCATGCAGGCCTTAGACAGGCCGCGTGTACCTCTGTAATTCTTCAAAAAATGAAAAAAAAAAGCAATCAAACACTGGCAGAGACTATTGGTATTGAGAACCAAAGTCCCTTGAAGACTCAGAAACTTACTTTGACAGAAAAGAAAAACAATTCAAGGAAAATTTCATAGAACAAAACCAATCTGAGGTGGCACCTAAGCTACAAACTGCAAAAACCAGAGACTAGAATGAGTTCTAGAAAACCCCTGAGAAGGATCACTTCTGACAGGGGAGAGGATGGCTACCTCTCTAAAAGAAATTTTCTGAAATCATACACACGACTGACACTTCATCAACTAGCGTGTGCATGAGTGCTGTGTGAAGGTAGGGTGCGGGTACACGCATGCAGGCCTTGTGCAAGCCGCGTGTACCTCTATGACTCTCGTAAAAGAAAAATTATCCAAGCAAAGAAAGCAGGAAGAACTGGTATGGAAGACCAGAATCCCTGCTAGCTCAGACTTTTGTAGAAACTCTAAAAACAAGAAATGAAACAAATTTTTAAAAATACCCAAAAAGGACTCCCAAAAAAACCCTAGAGATCCCCAGTATGGTCGTCAATTTTGTTGTGGGTGGGAAACCCCTCCTACGGACTAGCACTAAGGGTTTTTATCATGCATGCAGAAATGACCTAAAGATTCTTACTTCTTACCATCATCCCATGTCTAAACCCCCATCACTCATATGTAAATACAAGGCTCAAGAGATTAAGTTGATGTACCTTATTTTTCGTGTTTGATGTCTATCCCTTTTCACGCTTGGTCATTATTTGACTGCAGCTCTCCTCCCACTGTTGACCTGCATTCACAAAAGAAAAACAAATAACTCCACATGAATTTGGTCTATGAACTAATGGGTTAGAGATTTAATCAATCATACAATCAATATTCAAATAATGATAATCTCATATGGCGGGACAGGAAAAACAATTCTTTTATTAACTTCACAATGATACCTTACAATGATAAAGTTGGCTATTGCTCCTCGATCCTGATCCTGGTGTTGGGGTCAAGGTATGAACAATTTATTCACCCTTTTCCTACATTAATTTATCAATCCAGGTGCGTATCCTTTCAAGGCAACAAGCAAGGTATATGCAGGGGCAAGAGTACAATTCGTTCTGGCCAAGGGTTTACAATTTAATATTCAAAACATTACTGTCAACTAGATTAACTACAACTTCTGAAAGGTACTCATAAGAATCATATGATGTAATAGCAAGAATAAGCTAAGAAATAACGTACTGTAACAACAAACATAAACTACTAAATAACACATTGTAACAACAATCATAAAACTGATAAATAACACACTGTAACAACAATCATAAAACTGATAAATAACAGACACACAGGAAGACGCAGCACTCGATCAGAAGAGCGGGCCTAGCTCTCTGATTAAGGCTGCACTGGTTACATCAAAGATGAAGACAACAAAATAGGTAATGCTTTATAAATCTGAAAGGGTTATTACAATCTCCATGGGGACATCCCCAATTACAGAAATAAACTGTCTTTTATACATCAAAAGGGAGAACAACTTCTTCCCCAAAAACATGGTAACCGTATCCCCCAAAATATGCATTAGTTGGAACGACACCAGTACCAAATGGACAGGATCAACGAAATGCCCAAGATGGTTCAGGGATCTGCGACTCCAGCTGTGCGGCCTCCTTTTGGATTGGTCGTTGCTGTTCTCAAAACAGCTGAACAACAGATCTGTTGCGGAATGTTGAGGCCTTGATTCATGTTCTCCAAAAGCTCACAGTTTTAGCACAGTAAACATAGGTAAATAAGTGTAAAAAGGTCAAAAAGGTAATGGAAATGCGACAGAAAGAAAGCCCGATTTGGTGCCCAACATCTCCCCCCAACTAGCCTTCTGCATGCCCTCATGCAGTTCGTCGCTTCTGCTGGTCTAGGTTTCGTTGACTATGGGCTTCCTGAAAATGGGCGAGATCATATTCTTCGGCCATCTCTGTTCCTGGAACTTTAAAACCATCTGAGAGGTGGACGTCTTTCCACCAATCTTTAGGGATGATATATGCTGGAGTGTAATCTTCTACTGGAAACCAAATAGTGGGAAACTGAAACCGGAGTCCCATCCATCGAATCCTGCTTGTTCAGACACATGCCACATATTTGGGCACTCTGGGGAGTACCCGTGCAAAATTTGGTGCCCTAAAAGATTCCTTGTTCCGGACAGTTGTAGGTGTCATCATCCACCTTTTCTGACAGCAATCAAGGGCTTCTTCATGAAATGTGACTATTTGCTTAACGCAAAGATCAAGGCACCAATTTTGTGTCCTCGACATTCTGTCTCTATTCGCCTCAATTCCCAAAAAGGTGTTGTGTTTATTGAACATGGTGACTGCCCTTTCGGGTTCTCCTCTTACCATAAATGACTTTGTAACCTGATTAGATTCAAATGTGTTAAAAGCCTTCTGCCARCTGATCTGGTTGAAAGTGTAAGAGGTGAGGGCCCTTAAATGAATGTCTCCCACATATGGGACYRGATTGAAWTCTCTRTCCAGGYRCARCAGATAYCCATGCAGGTAAAATTCACACAKCAAATGYTGAGTTGGCACATCGTGGTGCCTCATTATTCGGAGGAATTGTACACCATTTTCTATCTTATAACTAATCTCATTTTTTATGCTCTCCATGCAGAATAGAAGAAAACGTTCATACAAAAATAAAGAATAACTAGAAGCAGGGGGGGGCATGCCATCACCTCTTGCGCCAAACTAAACATCTACTCTTTATTTGTTTTCAGTTCTGCCACTTGCTTTTCCAGCTGCTCCATCTTGAGCTGCTGCTTCACATGCCTTAATCTCATGATGTCCATACGCTCCACATATTCAAAAATAGTTGTGGAGGCTCATTCCTGCGTTCTTCTGATTTCGTTTTTATACTGAGTCGCAGTAGATTTCCAAGTCTGCACTTTGACTGTTAAGGCATGCTCACGGTCTTCAAAAAATCACTCAACCGGGTCTGTTTGAATAGCAGCAGAGGTTATGGCTGCCTGGTCCATCTGAGTTTTTGTTTCTACTCCTATGGTCTTGGGATTTCTAGCTTTCTGTTTGTATTTCTTCATTTGCTCCTGCAATTTGTGTACCTGTTTCCTTAGTTTTATGACCTCCATCTTAAGCCGTGTTGTCTCCTTCAATTGCAGCTGATGTTTTTGTTTGGCTGGGGGTCTTACGACCTTCTCGCCTGGCTCTTCCATTGGCTCATTCGTCGGGACCGCTTCACTTGGTCCCTCCTCTTCGCCTACAACTAATTCCTCTTGTTGCGGGCTCACCGCGAACGGTGGTGTCCCTGCGAGATGCTCTCCTGCTGGTGTATCTTTTTGAGTATCGTCCACCTCACATAGTTGTGGATTTTGTGATAGAATTGGAGGAATGACGAGATCTTCTTCTGAACGCCGAAGGGAACGAGTTCACCTTGCTCCTTTTGGAATAAATGAGAAAAAAGGGGAACTGGCAGGGATCTTCAATATTTGGTTCCAAGGTCGACGTTGGTTCTTGTGGTTCAGCGCCAACCTCATGCCCTAGTTCTCCTAGTACTTCTTCCATGGGCTCTATGGTCGAGGTGGTCACGACCTCTTCTTCATTCTGGTTATCCTCCTCCATCGATTCCATGGTCACAGGAGGTTCTTGTGGGGTACCCTCAGTCGCACTATCGATCAATTCACTTGCTCCTGTCTGTTGTGACCCTGCTTCTATGGTTGTCATGCTATCAAATTGTTCTTCTAATTCCACAGGCAAGACTGGTTCTTGTGGGGCAGCCTCGGTCATGGTACTAGTGGGCCTTTCTGTGTCAACTTCCACATCTTCCATTGATTCCATGTTTTCGGTTTTCTCTTGAGGAGAAACCTCTTTTTTGAATGCTTCAGCTTCCATTTACATATCTTCTGGTTCCTCCTGGTCAACATAGTCATCTTCACTTGCATTTTCCTCCTCTGCGACTTCTGGTTCATCTTCCTTAGTAGCCACAATGGCTGCTACTTCTTCCTCTGTGGAGTCCCGAAACAGTTCCCACGAAATCGGGATTTGTCTGATGGAATTCATTACTAATAGTTGAACCAGCCCATGGTGGGTGATGGTTGCCAATACCTGTCGTGACTACTGAGCTGAATGTGCCATTAGGTGAAGGCTTCTTAATAAGAAATAAGGCATATTTAGTGAGAAAGCCGCTACTTGGGGAAATCGCAGGTGAGTTAGTATTTGAAGATGGTATTTGAATATGGTGGAGTATCTTCCTTCACAAGTCATATATCTCATGACGAATTCTGCTACCTCCTTCCATGGATGCGGTAGCGAATTTCGGTCATATCCTCGACCTTTATGCACAATGCTTTCTCCTGCCTGTAAAAAGGCCTTGGGAAACTCTGGAAGGATAGACCTTCTTGAAAATCATCGCTGTCCGTTTTGAGGGAGTCCACTAACTTCTGCGATGGCTTCCTCTGTCACAGGAACTTCAATTCCGCGGACCCGAGAGCTTCCTTCTCTCAAGTTGAGTGTGAATTCCGTCGTGATTTCTTCGTTCGACCCTTTCAATCTGTCAAAGTAAACATTCCAGCCCGCGTTCTCAAAAACCTTCCATACCTCCTGATTGTTCCGAACTCTCATTGTATCTTTAGGTTCATGCCGCACAGATCATCCACCCATTGCTGCAGAGGCGGAGTCAGCACGACGAATGTAGTTAGCTGGTAGGGGAAAATGACAGGGCTCCAAACCGTTGGCAACTGAAATAACGTCATATCGCTTTTGGGGATGGCGGATGAAACAACGCTGGTATGCTTGGAAATGATGACAGATTGTGGTGGTACTGTCAAAAATTTAATGAAGTGTGTTGGGGAGGTGACCAATTATGATTCTGCGCATACGAGTACACATTTGACATATCAAGTTATGATTACGGAATATCGAAATCATTATATTTTGTTTGATGAGGATCATGTGTCATAAAAAAAATTTGTGGTATGCCATCATTTGTTATGATGGTTCCCCCCTCCAACTTAATTACGGTCGTCCACGACACGTTATGATGTCTTTTTGGAATATTTTAATCAAATCCGTAAAAGTCAATGGAGAGGTACCTGGGGCCTACCTTATGGTGGAGTGGCAGCGAAAGGTCTGACGGAGTAACGAAAACAGGATGTAATGACAGCAAGGTGGAACAGTAATGGCGAGTAGCAACAACGACAGAATAACGACGACGACGGAGTAGCGGCAGTTGTGGAGTAACAGCACCGACAGAGTAACGACACCGGCGGAGTAACGATAGTTGAGGAGTAACAACACTGGTGGGGCAACGGTAGTTGCGGAGTAACAACACTGGCGGGGCACCGACAGTTGCGGAGTAACGACATTTGTAGAGTAATAGCACGAGCGGAGTAACGACAATTGTGGAGTAATCAATGCACACCAGTGGAGTAACAACAATGTCTTTATAGCAGTACTGGTGGAGTAACAACACCGAGTGTTACATTTCTCCTGGTCATATTCGTTTGTTATTCCTACAATAATACAAACAAGTAAAA
>SNQJ01S0053894.1:55813-82684 GCA_010110895.2 Picea sitchensis
GAGTCAGAGAGGTGTTTGACAAAGGCATTTCTAGAGGCTGGACGATTGTATAGTTTTAGATGGTGTCCGTTTACTAAGAACGAGGTATGATTCTCATCTATTGTAATTAATCTAACCGTTCCATTGTCGAACACTTCGTCCACTTGGTATGGCCCCATCCAGCAAGTGCAAAGCTTGCCTTTGAAATCCTTAAATTGGGAATCGTAAAGTAATGCCCAATCTCCCACATGAAACACCTTACTTTTGATAAATTTATCATGCCACTTCATTCTCTGTTGTTGAACAACAGTGGTCTTCTGGACAGCTACTAACCGAATCTCGTCTAACTCATTCATTTGTTCCAGTCGGTGTTTCTGTGCTTCTGATGGGTCTAAGCCTACTTCTAGAGCTGTCCTTAGTGTACTGATCTCAAATTCCACTGGAAACAAGGGGGCTTTCCCATAGACTAATTCAAATGGTGAAAACCCAGTTGTGTTTCGCCATGTTGTTCTGTACGCCCTTAAAGCTTCTGGAAGTTTCTGTGCCCAGTCCCAACGATGACTTGCTACTGTCTTTGTCAAGATATTTTCCAATACCTTGTTTGTGCTTTCTACTTGCCCATTCGCCTAGGGGTGATAGGGGGTTGTCACTCTATGCTTGACTCCATATTTTTGCATCAACTTTCCTATCATGTGAGATGTGAACTGTGATCCTCCATCCGACACAATTTCCCTTGGAGTACGGTATCGGGAAAAAATTTCTTCAAAAAGAAAGTCTGCGACTACTTGTTCTGTTGCTCTTGTGACTGCTCTGGCTTCCACCCATTTAGTTACATAATCAGTGCAGACCAAGATGTAAGCTTTCTGATGAGAAGGTGGGTTGAAGGGTCCAACAAAATCAATGGCCCATTTCTCAAATGGTTCAAGGATTATCTGGGGTTGTAGAGGCATTTCATCTACTTTCCCAGGTTGTCCCATCCTTTGGCAACTATCACACCTTCGGACATAGTCTTGGGAATCACGAAAGATGGAGGGCCAGTAATATCCCATTTGCAGCACTTTGTGACCTGTTCTTTTATCTGCAAAATTTCCTCCACAGGGTCCATCATGTGCAGCCTTCAGTATCTCATAGATATTATCTTTTGCCACACAACGCCGAATCTGTTGGTCAGCCCCTATATGAAACATATATCCTGCCATCCATGAATATCGGGTACTCTGGTGAATAATCTTCCTTTTCTCTTTATATGATAGATGTTGAGGCACCTTCCCTGAAGCAAGATAATTAGCAATATCTGCATACCATGAAGTGTTAGCAGATACTGCAAAAAGATGTTCATCTGGGAAATTATCTTCAATTGGTGTATCCTTACCCTCATGTTCTATCCTAGATAAGAAATCTGCAACTACATTGTCCTTCACTGGTTTATCTACTATCGTGAAATCAAATTCCTGTAGTAGCAAGAGCCATCTTGTGATACGACCAGGGGTAACAGGTTTATTCATTAAATACCTGATAGCTGCATGATCAATATGCACAAAGGTAGGATACCCGGTAATGTAGTGCCGGAATTTGTTGATGGCATAAATGACAGCAATGAATTCTTTCTCAGTCATTGTGTAGTTTAATTCAGCCGGAGCCAAATTCTTATTAACATAGTAAATTGTGTATGGTATTTTGTCCTCTTGTTGTCCTAATACTGCACCAACCACTGTTTGGGAAGCATCTGTATGAATATGGAAAGGTAATGCCCAGTCTAGCCCTCTAAGGATTGGAGCGCTACAGACCAATTCCTTAATTCTCATAAAAGCTGCATCACAGTCCTCTGTCCACACAAAATCTGAATCTTTTGTTAGCAATTGAAAAAGTGGATGTGCTACCTTAGCAAAATTTTCTATAAAACGCCTGTAATAGCCAACACAACCAATAAAACTGCATACCTGCGTGGGTGTTTTGGGTGTTGGGAAATGCTGAATTACCTTTGTCTTTGCTGGGTCCATCTGAATTCCTTCAACTGAGAGCAAATGTCCTAGAACAATTCCTTCTTCCATCATCATATGACATTTTGCCGTACTCAACGAGACACGTGCTTGTATACACCTTTTGAGAACTTTTTCTAAATTTTTCAGCCCTTCAAGAAATGAATCCCCATATGGAGTAAAGTCATCCATGTAGATTTCAACACTGTTATCTATCAAATCAGAGAAGATTCCCAAAATTGCCCTCTGGAACGTTGTAGGAGCATTACACAGGCCAAAAGGAAGGACCCAGTATGCGAATGTTCCCCAGGGGCATGTGAAAGTGGTTTTATCCTGATCTTCAGGAGTTATCTAAATCTGGTTATACCCACTAAACCCATCTAGGAAGGAAAAAAACTTTTTGCCAGCCAATGTGTCCAGAACTTGATCAATAAAGGGTAAAGGGAAATGATCTTTCCACGTTGCCTTATCTAATTCTTGATAATCCACACATATTCACCATTTACCACTTTTCTTAGGGACCATTACTAATGGAGAGACCCATTGTCTATCTGAGATGGGGTAAATAAAACCTACGTCTAGTAATTTCTGAAGTTCTTCTTTCACGATATTTTTCAGTGTGGGGTTCATCCTTCTCTGAGGTTGTCTCACAGGACGACAATCCTCAATATATATATGATGGGTGCATGAATTAGAAGGGATCCCCTTCATATCTGTATAATCCTAGGCGAAGGCCTGTTTGTGTTTCTGAAGGACATCCACAAGATGCTTCTTCTAAGGTTCTGAAAGGGATGGATTAATATTCAAGGTTTTTCGTAGTTCTAGTTCTACTAGAACACTTTCACTAGGTGCATCAATAGGTAGTTTCTCTAATCCTTCTGTTGTTTCAATTGTTTCCTGAGTCTCACAGCTTAAGAAAGATTCTAGGAATTGTTGATTTGTTTCATAAATGGAGCAAGGGTCGTCCATAAAAGAGGTAATTACATCATCTTCTGATTATGTTTTCAACTGAAGGGCTTGTCCAATAGTGAGAACTAGCCTCAATTCCTCATTTTCTGTTTCAGACTCTTTCCTAGGTAAAATGTTCTTGCTTCCTGTTGGTTTGATGGATGGGTTTGGTTCTGCAGGTGGGTATAACACTAAGTTCTTAATGTTGTGCCCATTGGAAATAGCCATGTGCCCTGATCGGTACCCAATGTAAGCATCTACAGTAGCCAGCCATGGTCTACCCAAGATCAAAGGATGGCCGCTCACCGAAGATTGCGTCTGTAAGACCAGAAAATCTACAGGATAGTGCCATGAATCTACTGAAATTGTTTCATCTTCCAACTTTCCTACAGGTTTGACTATGGATTGGTTTGCCAATTCCAATACTGTAGGTGTATGTTTCAAGTTACGAAGACCTAATGTATGCATGGTTTCAGTGGTGATGACATTGATGGCAGCACCTAGGTCTACCAACACATTCGGAATCTGTACCCCATTAATCTATACTATCAGAATTGGGTTCCCCGGATCTCCATACTTTTCAGGCATTGACTTTCCCGTCATGAAATCTGATAATTTTCCCATAACATGAATGGTAAGGGGGTCTTTGGATTTCTTTGTAGATTTCTTTGAACAGTATTCCCTAAGAGTCTTTGCATATATTGACACATCCTTCATCTCTTGTAACAAGGGAATTTTAACAAATAAATTTTGCAGTTCTCCTAATAAATCAAATTCATCTTGAGGGCTTGATTTACTCAAAGTTAGTCTCTCTGGGTAAGGTGGTTCGGATTGATGTTGTTTTACAGGAGATGCCTGATTTCTATCAGTCTGTTTTGGCTCTTTACTAATTGGTTCTGATTCCTTACCTTCACTGCTGAGCCGTTCTATGGTAACTGGAGGAGGTTGAGCATCATCTGTCTGCCCTGATCGTAGATTCATTTCATACAACTCTGCAGTGGAAATGCTATATGAAGGTAGGTTAAGAATGTCAGTTTGATTAACTCCCTTGCTATTAGGATTCGGATCAGGTTGGATTGGGAGCTGAGGGCGGGCAAGTTGGTTACCTGGAGGCACATTAGAGGGAAGTTGGAGTTGTTGTTGTGGCATCGATTGAGGAAATTGTCCAAGAGGGGATCCTCGCCAAGTTGGAGCCCATGAGGAGCTTGAACTGGTTTGAGGGTTCCACTGCTGCCACGGTGGAAACTGGTATTGTGGCCACATGGGAGGATAGGGCATGGACTGAGGATTCATATTAGAATTATTGAAATACTGGGATCGATATGAGTACATACCTTG
This sequence comes from Picea sitchensis, assembly GCA_010110895.2. Classification (NCBI taxonomy): domain Eukaryota; kingdom Viridiplantae; phylum Streptophyta; class Pinopsida; order Pinales; family Pinaceae; genus Picea; species Picea sitchensis. The sequence goes on from SNQJ01S0053894.1 coordinate 60,058, forward strand.
ATTTCCCATTGGTGGTCGAGGTTGCCATGGCTTTCTAGACCCCATGAGGTACAGTTTCTCCATGTCTTTCCCCGTTCCTTGAAATATTGCTTTCAGGCCTGGCAGGGAGGGGCATGAGCTTGTTGCATGATTTAACTCATAGATTGCACATTCCTATATGGAGTTTAATGGACATTCCCTCTCTAGATGCTTCTTTCTACACATCGGGTAGAATATTGCCATAGTCCTGTCCAATTCCAGTTGCTTCTACTTTACTTGCAGCGTATCCATCTGTGCTGACAGGGTGTTGAGGATATCCTTCCTCAGATTGTCTAGCAGGTTTCCGATTTCTGCTTTCGTAACACCTCCTCTAGACCCTTTTACTGAGCGAATTCCTTGTCTATTTCTTACAAGTCCTCCTGAGCACTGAATGCATAACTCCCAGATACCTTCGAAGCTTTCCTTAGAGATGTCTCATTTTCCCACAATGTTCAATATCTCCATTGAATCCTCACGGAAAGATCGAAAGAGGATAATTTTTAGAATTTCCTTATCCAGGTCAAAGTGACCCGACCTCTGTAAGGTGTACTTGAATCGTTCCACAAAATCTTCCAAACTCTCATCTTCTTTTTGTGCGAACTTGAAAAGTTCTTCCTTAATGTTCCAGGATTTACAGTAATCCTGGTATTTTTCCTGAAAAGCTGTCCGCATATCATCCCATGTGGAAATAGTGCTTCCTCCAAGGCCCATGAACCATCGCAGAGCCATCCCTTTTAATGTAGAAGGAAAAAAATTTAGCTTTTGGTCTTCCATCATGTAATCATACCCTCAACATACTATGTCGAATTCAAATAGAAATGTGTCGGGATCTTCTTAAACAAGCCCATGAAAGTTTGGTAAGGCTGCTAATGGAATAGGCTTAGTGGGCGCACCAACTCCCAGGTTTCCAATTGGAAACTCGATAGTAGAGGTTGTGGGAACCATAAATATCTTCCAATAATCATTGGGTATTTCACCAGACTCTGTAGGAGATGGTTGAGGCTTCCTTACCCCTTTGATCCGAGTTTCTTTAACAACACTTTCCCAATCCCTTGGTGATGCAAATGCTCCTTTGATCCCTTCTTTTGCATTCTGATGACTTAATCCCTCTGCTAAAACCTTCTCTCTCTTGCTGGAGTGGTCTGATTCTGTCGAGGCTCTGCTTGCGACATCTTCCCCCTCTGCTGTCAGCATAATATTTCCTTGTTCAGGTATGCCACTAGATGTTTCTTCAACTGCTAGAGGGACCTGTTGTATTGTGTCACCCAAGAATGTTGTAGACAACACTGATTGATCTATTGATTGTCCCTTAGACTTTACTCTTCGTGCCCTTGGTCTCATGGCTGCGCGAGATGATGTTTTTGATTCAGCCTTTTCTATAATCTGTTGGATGAAGGTCTTTCTTCCCAAATCTGGTCCTCCCTTCTTTGGGGCTTTCCCTCTACCCCCGTTATTCGGTTCTTTGTTCATACAAGTGAGGGTTTTTTCATGAACCTACAAAGCTTTAGTCTTGAAGTAAGGTGTCAAAGGACCATTCCTTCCCCAAGACAAAAGATCTTATGAAAAAGCAAGGCAACTAAAAAAAACAAGAATCTAAGGTTTAGGGTCCGGAGCAGGGCGTCAAAGGACTCTTCCCTCCCCTGGACAAGAACAAAACACACCACAGGAAAGACCTAATACATTTCAAAGCTGAAGCAGGGCGTCAAAAGACTCCTCCCTCCCCAGGATAAAAGCTAGGGTTTCAATAAAAACACAAGGGTTTGAAAGAAATAAATCTTAACTCAAGATCTAGAGCAAGGCGTCAAAAGACTCCTCCCTCCCCAGGACAAGAGATTGAAAAAAAATGAAAAAGAAAAAAAATAAAAACAAGCAGAAAAATCACATACACTCGGGACCTGAAGCAGAATGAGAAAACTCGTTCTCTCCCCGGGACAAGAGATTGACCCTCTGGTTGGTCCGGATCATTGTCTTGCACCTTGTTAGCCTCCCCGGCAATGGCGCTAAAATGTTGGGGTCCAGGTATGAACAATTTACTCACCCTTTTCCTACATTAATTTATCAATCTAGGTGCATATCCTTTCAAGGCAACAAGCAAGGTATATGCAGGGGCAAGAGTACAATTCGTTCTGGCCAAGGGTTTACAATTTAAGATTCAAAACATTACTATCAACTGGATTAACTACAACTTCTGAAAGGTACTCATAAGAATCATACGTTGTAACAGCAAGCATAAGTTAAGAAATAATGTACTATAACAACAAGCATAAACTGCTAAATAACACACTGTAACAACAATCATAAAACTGATAAATAACACACTGTAACAACAATCATAAAACTGATAAATACCACACACACAGGAAGATGCAGCACTTGATCAGAAGAGCGGGCCTAGCTCTCTGATCAGGGATGCACTGGTTACAACAAAGATGAAGACAACAAATAGGTAATGCTTTATAAATCTTAAAGGGTTATTACAATCTCCATGGGGACATCCCCAGTTACAGAAATAAACTGTCTTTTATACATCAAAAGAGAGAACAACTTCTTCCCCAAAAACATGGTAACCGTATCCCCAAAAATATGCATTAGTTGGAACGACACTAGTACCATATGGACATGATCAGCGAAATGCCCAAGATGGTTCAGGGATCTGCGACTCCAGCTGCGCCGCCTCCTTTTGGCTTGGTCGTTGTTGTTCTCAAAATAGTTGAACAACAGATCTGTCGTGGAATGATGAGGCCTTGATTCCTGTTCTCCAAAAGCTCACGGTTTTAGCACAGTAAACATAGGTAAATAAGTGTAAAACGGTCAAAAAGGTAATGGAAATGCGACATAAAGAAAGCCCGATTTGGTGCCCAACACCTGGGCTCCTCTTCGAATGTCTTCCAACTGCTTTTCTCTATACTTCTCTTTGCACAAGGATGGCTAAAGGTTGGGACAAAGGGAATTCTCAATCGGGTATAATTTCTTTACTATGATTTTCCTTCCTTTCAAATGGGACCCTTACCCCTTCTTTTATAGGCTAGAAGGAGCTAGGTATTTGGTTGAATGAATGGCCATGCATGGACGAAAGGTTTAGTTAACTTGCCCAAAGCTGTGTGTTCCATCAACAATTTTCCTTTTTTGGTGCTTCTGAAGGTCCATGCGGGCTGTAGTCGGTCAGCTAGCATGGACACTGTAGATACACGCGGGTTGTAGTGGAGCAGGGTGCGTGGGCCTTTAAAAATGGAGTTTTTACAAGAGTTGTTTAGTAGTGGCTTGGAAAAGAAGGAATATGAGATGGTCTAATGCTAGGTAAGCATGTTTGGTGCAAATTAGGGTTATAACACCTATTCTACACAAACTCCTAGAAAAATCAATCACCTTCGCCCACTGCTCGATAAATATTTGCCATTGGATCATATTGGATCTGCAATATCCCTCATCGATCCGGTTGTAATTATTCGTTATCACCAAAAACTTATTCACCAATCGATCATAACTGTGATCAAATCCTATCCATTGATCTTCTTATGTGCCATTGATCATTTTGTCCTTCGATCCTTCTATGCACTTTTGTTGTCATTTCACGACTTCCTTTGTCTCTATGTCAAACTTTGTGCCATATTATTTGTTATTGCGCTATAACTGACCATGTTCATGACCACTTTAACATCAATGACAACATATGTGCAACATTGAAGATGTGGAGGCATTATCTCATGGGTAAGAAATTTGAGCCAAGGACAGACCATAGTGATCTAAAATATCTTTTCGAACAAGCAACTTTGAATGTCAGGAAGACAAGTTGGTTGGAATTTTTAAGTGAGTATGACTTTGACATCAATCATATCAAAGGAAAATAAAATAAAGGTGTTGATGCACTTAGCAAAATAGTACATCTCATGCATGCTGCAATGATGAGTATGCACCAATTAGATTTAAAGAGAAAAATTTTAGGTTGATGTTACCGACCAGCACTATCTACATGCAAAAGAAATCTTACAACAAGAAAATGTACAACAAAAAATTAAAGAGTATGAGATGAAGGAAGATGGATTACTTATGCATAAAAATATAATTTATGTTCCTAGTTCTATAGAAATTGGGAATTTGGTATTATAAGAATTTGGCATAATGTTCCATATGTTGGACATCTCGGTTACTAGAAAACAATTCTAGCAGTCAGAAGCCAATTCTTTTGGCTATGAATGAAGAAGGGTGTTGCTGATTACATTGTCAAATGTACGGAATGTCAGAAAGTGAAAGTTGAGCATAGACACCCAACGGGTTTGCTACAACCATTTGCAATTCCAAAGAAGAAATGGGAAGTGGTAACCATTGATTTTATCACAAATTTTCCCAGAAAAACAAGGCAACATGATTCAATAATGGTAGTTGTGGATATATTGACAAAGACTACTCATTTGTTTCTCATAAAAATGACTCATATAGAAGCTAATATTGCATATATTTACATGAGGTAAATTGCTAGGTTGCACGAGATACATAACACAATTTTCTTAGACATAGATACTAAGTTTACTTCAAATTTATGGAGGGGATTGTTTAAAGGATTTGGTACAAATCTGGACTTTAGCACAAAATAGCATCCACAGTTAGATGAGAAGATAGAGAGAGTCAAGAAAGTGATTGAAGACATATTGAGAATGCATGTGATGGATAAGCCATCTAAGTGGGAGGATTTCTTGCATTTGGTTGAGTTTTCCTATAATAATGGGTATCGAGATTCATTTAAAATGAGCCCATTTGAAGCTTTGTATGGTAGAAAGTGAAATACTCCAGTGACTTGGGACAACTTAGCAGACATAGTAGTACTTGGGCCAACATTTCTCAAGGATATGGAAGACTAGATGGTTAAAATTAAGAAAAATTTGAAAACACCAGAAGATACACAAAAGATTTATGCAGATAAGAACAAGACAACTAGAGAATTTTGAAGTGGGAGAGCATGTTCTTTTGAAAATGAAGCCCAAGAAGAGCTCATTGAAGTTGGGAAATTGTACAAAGCTAGCAGGCTGATTCTATGGTCCATTGGAGATATTAGATAGAATGGGGTCAGTTGCATACATGCTTGCATTGCCTGCTTCCATGAATGTGCATAATGTATTTCATGTTTCTTTGTTGAAACAAGTTTGTACATGATCCTAACCATGTTATTGATTGGAATTTGACTCAAGTGGAGCTAGAAGGATACTTCCAGGTCCAACTGGTTCACATATTGGACAAAAACGTCAAAATGTTATGGAATTGAGTCATGGAACATGTAAAAGTTCAGTGGACCTTCCACTGTCCTAAAGATGCTATTTGGGAGAATGAATATTCCATGTGGGAAGAGTACCCACGACGCTTTGAAGAACGTTGAAATTTTTATTTATGTTTTCTATATGCACTAATGAAAGTGATAAAATAAGGGGGAGGGGAATGTAATACGCTGGTTTTGAGTCCCCAGATTAATAATGTATTTTGTTTATTTGAAAGGGGTAAGAGTGCCTAGGAAATGTAATACATTGCTAGCTACAAGACAGAAAAGGAAAAGAGATAGGGGACTATGATTCCATGAGAGAGGGAGATAAAGGAGCTAAGTCTTTCTAATTATTTTTATTTTACCCACCTTTGAATTTTAGAGAGAAAGAAATGGTTACATGAGTTTCTTGGGGAAAATTCCATGTGGTTCTTGATTTTTATGAAAACAAATTTACCCCTCTGTTGGGTTGTTTGGGGGTTTCTCATTCATTATTGCTCATCATTTGGTTCATTATTCATTCACTCTTCTCGATCATTCTTGTGTTTTCTTGGGAAATAAAAACACATTGTTGAATGTAAGAAGTCATGGTTGGATGGTTGTAGTAATTATTGGTGTATTCCAACCATGAAATGGTTCACGTATGCTTGATATCCATTGGCATGTGTTAAACCTTGTTCATAGCGACGAATCCTAAGAGTCCCAACATGGATATTCTTGACTAGATGCATTGGATCCATGGAAATAAGTGGACTACCTAAGGGACTGTGTGGCAGTGAAGGGGGTTTATTTTCTTTGGGTGGTGCAGGTTGGAGAGAAGAGAGTTGGTGCACTTTGGATTGTTGTGTGTTGAGAAACCTATGAGAGAATCAATGCTCACTAGTTTGGGAAGCTGAGTGTCGCTTTGGAATCTGTCCTTATGGATTCATAGTCTTGGCCCAGGGGTGACTTGCTATTGAGAGTTGGAACAACAATTTCTAAGGTTGGATGGAACATCCTTGGTCTGCAGCCAATTGGTGATTGGTTTTGTTTAAGAGCAGTTCTCTCTGTCATGGTTTCCTTTTATTGTATATTTATTTCCGTTGTGTATTAATTATTATCTCTAAGATATGTATTTATAATGTGTATGCATGTTGGTTATTGTTTTTCATGGCTTGATTAAGCATTATTTTAAATTCTAGCATGAATATTGATGATTGCATGTGTTGTTATTGCGTTTCTTTAATGATTCTTTATTAATCAATTGTTATGAGAAATTCAAAATGCATTCTTGAAGTAGTGTGGCTCAACATGTTGGTGGTTGGGTACATTATATAGTAGTGTGGTTGGCTACGTTACATGCTATCCCACTTAAGAAAATTGAAACTCATTTTTTCCTTGGATTAAGTTTATATTTAACAACCTTAGAGGCTTGGGAGTGATTTTGAAAATCCATCTTGACTATTAGGAAAGGTGAATTATTAGAGTTTGTTGGTGAGATAGTCTCACCTCCTTGAAACCCTCCCAAACAATTTAGAGGGGTAAGAGGAGGATGGTTGGGAACTTTAATTCCTAAAAGTCTAGGTAGGAAATCACAGGCCTAATCCCTATTTCGATATTATAACCCTACCTCCCAAGACCCAAGAAACAAGTTTTCAGAATTCTTGTGAAGATTAGGAGGAGGAGGAGTTTTTTGCTTGCTTGTTTATTTCATGAAATTATTTCCACTTTTATGTTCTATACGATGTATCATTTTTTGATCAATAGACTCCACTATTGGTGGGTTCATATATTCAAGGTATCCTGAGAGGGAAACGTATTCATTGGGGACTAAGGAGTACTCTTATAATCGCGTTTTACCTTCTGCACCCATAATTTCTTTCTAATTGGAAGTGGGAATTCCTTTTCTGAGTGTTGATACATATGGAAACTTCGTCATTTCAAGGGGATTCCTTTGTAATTCATAGGTTGATAAAATATCCTAGGACCCTTTCTAATAATGATGGAGTCTTCAATTTCTTTTGAAATATCCATTCCAACTGGGATTCTAGCCATGTCCATACATCCAAATTCACTGTAATAATTATCCATTTCATAGAGTAAACCTAGAGCATTTATGTTTCTTTGAATTCCTCCTCCAACCACATTATGATGGGAAGTCTTGGAAACATTAATCAAACCGAGAAGAAGACTATATGGGCTGATTTGGCATTGAAATCCAAGTGCAATTTCTTAAGGAATAAACATTGCAAGCCCCATTTCCATATAGTTTGAATAATTTTGTTTGCATAATTAATGTCCAGAGTATCTAAACCATCCAACCTTTAGCCAATACCATGTTGAGTGGAGGGTATCCTAACACTACTTTGAAGTTTTTATACCTCCAAGATTTTAGAGTTCCACCTCCCATTGTTTTTCTTAGGAAATGACCTACAAAGGGAGAGTCCTCTCACTCCATAATGATGTCATGCAACTTAATGTTGTCACCCAATTGAAGATTTACCACCATCTATTTCCACTTAACACAGAAGATTTACCACCATCTATTTCCACTTAACACAGAAGATTTACCACCATCTATTTCCACTTAACACACTTGTTTTTAAGATGTCGGTCCCAAACATTCCTAGTGAGATGTCGAAGGTTCAATAGGGTGGATTCCACTCATTAGTTCACTAGTTAGAATCCCTCCAATGAATCCCTTAAATAGAAATCGTCCCTCCCCATCTTCCTTATCAAGAAACATAAATCGAAGAGAGCATGTAATGAGGCATACATGTATGTTAATAAAGGATTTTAATGGATGAGTTAAATTTCCTTTATGTCGGGGGTAAATGTTCAACTGAATACACACTCAAGGACTGAATCCCTCGACCCACTAGATCTTCCAACCTGCAAATCCCAACTTCCAAATCCTTCTCGACCTCACCGCATAATGAATGTGATGTGACCAGTCCTAACCCCATACCTCCTAGCAAGTCTATGCCAAATTTTTGGTTGTCAGAATGGGCATGAGCCTGAGCCTGTTCACTGAAAATGGAAATAGTGTTCTCCTCCATCAACCGAACTCCAATCAGTATGTTTCACATTAGATGGGGTTTATATCTTCTCAAGGGTTCCATTGGATCAGAGGATATTTGTTAGCCCACTCGTGGATCTTGTAAGTAGTTTATGGCTTCTTCCTCCATATGCCTTTAAAAAACAACCTTGGAAACTACTACAGGAAACCTTACCCCTCCTCCTCACATCATAATGTTCTTAAAATCCTATAACAATTATAAAAGACACACATTAATAGATATATTCATGCCCATTCTCACCACCATCCATCCCAAAAATATGTTTTTCTTAAAACTCTTGTCACTTGAGTCATCCAATTCCATATCCCTTATCTTCTTGACAAAGAAAAATCCTACCTTGTCAATGCCCTCAAATCCAATGGCCACTCCACCTTCTAAATAAACAAATCCTTTCACTCAACCCTTCACTCCAAAACAAAAAAGGACCCTCCCTCTACCTCACCTTTATCTCTTGTTTCTCTTCCCTACACCCATGGTGTTACTCATCACATTTCTAAGATATTAGCTAAAAACAATATCAAAACTCATTTTAAACCCCATAAAACCCTCAAGCATCTTTTATAAATGCTAAAGATAAATCTAACCCTATGCTAAACCAAGGAGTTTATCAAATTCCTTGCTCTTGCGGAAAATCCTACATTGACCAAACATGATCAATCAAAACCCACCTATAGTTGACACACTCCACAACCACATCTCTAATTTTGTTATCGCATAACACTTCCACTATTCTAAACACCTTATTTGTTTTGACGAAGCAAAAACCCTTGGATCAACACCTTATTACTCCTCCCATATCATTGGTGGAGCTCTCAAAATCGAAAAACACCCCAAGAATTTTAATCGAGATGATGACCATAAACTTAGTGAATCATGGAAACTCATTATGCATAGTTCTCTCTATCTCATCCTTCACTCTTCCCTCTCTCTATCTTATCCTTCACTCTTCCCTTTATTCCTGTTCCTGTTCCTTTCCTCTATCTTTCTAGGTTCTAATCTCCTTGTGTGAGGCTATTCTCCCTCTCAAACCTTTGGCAAGTCTTATCCTACTTCATTTCAACATTTATACCTCATTTTCTCAGCCCAAAAAATTTAATGTTTTTCCTATTACTCAATGGTTATTAAAACTACTTCACTAAAAAGTCCACTAATGATAAGTGAACTGTCCACTAAAAAGTTTTAAAGACTCTCAAACAATTATTTTATACTATATACTTATACTAATTGAAATAACATTTCAATCCAAATCCACACTGCTAAAGTTATTTCCTTTTCCACTTTTGAAACCTATGTAAACTTCTTAGTAATCATTTTTAGGCTATTATAATTTAAATTCAACATTGAATATGTTTTTGTCTAACTGTTCTAAGTTTTTGCGGTTTTAGTTGGAATTAGACAACATAAATTACAACTTTCTGTTTTTTAAATTGAATTTCTGAATGCAAAAATAGATAGCTCAGATTATACAAATTAAACCACTTTCAAAAAAATATCTCCAACAAATAGCAAAAACTTAGAAAATTTAACAAATAGCAAAAACTTAGAAAATTTAACGTAACAGATTTAAACTACAGCCTTGTAACACACCATAGTAACTAAAATATTAATTAATTTTTACACACCTGTGAGATGTATGCTCGGTAAGCGATGACCCAATGGCCCTTGGAGCTTATATTTATAGACATCATTAAATAAATGAGTGTTTCCATGGAGTACTATTTCCCATTGTTGTTGTAGTATAACTATATGAGCCAGAAGTAAAAACCATAGAACAAACAGCGCATCTACAACAACAGTGATTGACAAATACACCATGGGCCAAATAAATTTATCTGAACTTCTCTCTCATTTTGAAGCATTTTCCACTAGTGTACTACAGTCAATGCAATATGCGAAACGACTTATTTATCGTTTCACCTAACCAAGTAGAAGCAGCACGTTGTTTTCTGGAATCTGTGGGAAGATCGTTTCTTCAAATTTATTTATTTTTTTCTTTTCAATCCATTTTCCATCTGTCATTGTCATTTAGTATCAAAACTATCAAAACACTTATGATTTTTTAATTATAAATTTCAATGATGCTAGCATATTTTTAGTCGTCCTTCCAAATCAATGAATGAGATCTCATGTTCATAACATTTTAGCATTTTTAAAAGTTTTCGTTAATCTATTTACTTTTTAACATTTACTTAATATGATTAAGAAATTAATCTAATTGCCAAATTCAAATGATTAACAAACTCAATTAAAATTACAAATTTACTTCACTATTAAATTTTTATCATTTTACAATATTAGATTTATATTTATACCACGCTTAGTTATGACAACAGCATATTTACAATTATTTAACCTTTCGACTTTCACCAGCAACGAATTAGCAGCTGTGATAGTATTAATACATATGAGATTCAGCTTATGTGACTGACCAGAGCGCTGAACATTGATCATAAATCGTCACGCATAAATCGTCACGCCATCCAGAGGTAAGTAGTTTTTTGTGATAAATATAATTTTTGAAGTTACAAATTAATTTGCTTCTTCAAATTGCTTAGGTTGTCGATAGATGATTATGTTCTGGTCTGTTTTTTTATGTTTTGTTATATGAAATACTTTTTTAACACCTTGTTTTAGAGTACGGGAAGACTTTCAGGTGTGTTGTGTTGAGAAGCGATGGAGAAATTTACGTGCTAGTCCAACGGTAACTCCATTCATTCTTTTCAGTCTTCTTCTAATTCTGGTGGTCATTGCTGCTTATGTTCGCCTACAACGCATGTGGGATTTTTATGGTGTAGACTTCATCAACGTAGCTGAAACAGCCTGATAAGGGAATGGGCCAAGGCCAAAAGTGTTGATAACAAACTTGTTTCTCAAGAGAAGGTGGATGAACAAGACCTTTCGCCAAACTCGATAGAAAATGGTGGATAAACATCTAGATTGGTAACCTTGTATTATAAAAATATTCAAACAAAACGCTAAAAAGATTTAGTCATAACCAAATACTTAAATTAAAAACAAAACAAACTCTTAAACCTGAATTTAATATCATATTACATTTAAATATTATTTTTTAGTTACATATTAAAGTAAATTGTTAATTACCCCAATCATTAAACAAATGTATGTGACTATTGAATGTCCTACTTATAGTTTGTTTTTGTTGAAAATCAATAAAGAAAAAAATAAATCACTATATTTAAATACATTTCATCACGGGATGTGCGACTTGTAGATTATTTGTATTAAAATAAAACAGAAAGAATAAATACGCCATTACCCGGCTTTGCGCCCACCCTTTAAATATTACTTGCAGTTGTTATTAATGAAATGTTTGTAAGTTAATTTTTAGGTTTTGTTCGAAATTTAGTGAGAAATTGTTGGATTGTAGATTTGAGTGGTTAAGTTTGTATAATTTAAATGTTGTAGAAGTTTTTTAGTAAACTGAATTCATTTATGCATTCATAAATATAATTTAAACAACCAAAAAAATAGAGATTTTGTCCAAATTTACATAACCAAATTACAGAAAAAAACACAAAAAAATATAACATAACATTTAACCAACTCCATAAATAACTATACATAAATAAAATATTATTTAAATGTTTACCATTTGTCAAACATGATGGACTCATATTTTTTTGTTGTTATTGAATAGATGAGAAGACAACACGGTCGATTCAAATATAAATATATCAGCAAAACCGTACACAGAAAGACAAAAACTAAGAGCGCATCTGACGATGGTTTGGTGATTGAGTACAGTATGCGCCAAATGGATTCATCTCGTTATCTCTCTTTGTTTGTAAACTTTTTTCCGCTATTCGGCAATAGAAAACCGAGGACAACATGTAACATCGTGTTTATTGTTACACCTAACCGACGGCCAGGAGCACATGGTTTTCTGCAATCTGTGGGAATACCGTCCGTTTGATTTGTACCCTTCCGCAGTCCCTTTGCCACCTGCCCCGTAGCTTCAGAATGGCGCTCTGTATTAATACATATTGAAACTTCTTATGGGTTTCAGCTTATGTGACAGAGAAAAGCGTTGATTGATCATAATTCGTTACGCCATCCAGAGGTGAGTGGTTATTATATATTCAATTTTTAGAGATTCCAAATGAAACTGTTTTAACAAATTCTCATCCATAGAAATTTATGTTCTGGTCCCGTTTTTTTATGTTTTGTTGTCTGAAATAATTTAATTTAGTAGTACACCTTGTTGCAGAGTACTTGAAGGATTTCAGTGTTTAGAATCGATGGAGAAAGTTACGTGCCAGTCCAATGGTAGCTCCAGCTATTCTTCTAAATCTTCTTCTAATTCTGACGGGCGTTGCTGCTTATGTTCGCCTACAACGCATGTGGGATCTTTCCGCTGTAGACTTCATCGTCAGAGCTGCAACAGGCAGGTGCGGACATGGACTAATGCCAAAACTGCTGATAACAACGTTTCTCAAGACAAAGCTGATTCAAAGAGAGAACTTTCTTGAAGGACCAGTGGTTCTCCCATGATATGGTTGAAAACCCAATATATGTGTATATTACAGGCAGAGGCAGATGATCTGTAATATTAAACATTCCTTCTCAAGGCGATAATGGCATGTTGCTTTCCTGCTTTCATACTCATCGAAAATAGCCATGAGATTAAATAAAAAATAAATGGATTGTGTACCTTGAAAATTTAATTGGACTGTTGTTAGTCCAGTTGAAGTATGTACCTGTTGTTTTTCTAATTTTGAAGATATCACGGATTTTCTTACTTATTAACTTGCTATTACTCATAATAATAATAGAGCACAGATCAGTCAACGAAAAAGAATGTTAGCATCACGAGGAATCAGAAATCACATATTATGGAAGATGGAAAAGTCATATCATAATGCTGAAGAAGTATACAGAAAACTTGCAATTCTTCACAATTTTCAATACTCGGAATATCTCATTCCTTTCACCGATCGGACGTACAAATTGTTTTTTTTTATAATACGTTTGAACCTTCTCATGTGGCTCATGGGTTTTGACTTTACTCGAATACTGACAAACCAAACAATATGTAATAATCAGAATTGGTAAGTTGCAACATGTTTGTTACATCGAAAGTACACCTAATGATAATGGGCACAATTAATGATCTTTTAACATTATTTAACCTTAAACCCTAATTTGATGGCTATGCATTAAAGATGATTAAGTAGGATTAAACAGTGGCATCTAAATAAATGTCCACATTCTGCTTCTGAACAGGCAGTCTGATGCCCATGCGTTCCATTTATCAACCTAATGCAGCCAAACGTTTCATATTACCACAGACAAATTACCCCAAACGTTTTATATTCGGGGTACACTTTCTCAGCCGATAACTTTCAGTGTTCTCAGCGGCGAGTTAGCGGCTGTACTAGTTATACTACATTTATCATTTATATGGCCTTCGCCAATAACCATTTGTCGATGCAAATCATGCCATGAAAAGATCGGAATCTTTTTTCTAAATGAGGAGAATTATGAGGAGAATTATGAGGAGAATTGGGAATATTGGTAGAACCGCTTACTGAGATCGGAATCTATTTTTTTTAACGAGGAGAATTGCTAAACCCGTCTACTTTCATCTCGAAGAGATCCAGGATCGAATTAAAGGAATTGCCTCTATTACCATGTCAGCCAAAAGATCGGAATTATTTTTTATCACAAAGAATTGGTAAAACCCAATTATTATTATTTTAGAAATCCGGAAACCATGTCATCCAAACGATCAGAATTATTTTTTTTCACAATATATTTTCTTTTAGAAATTATCATCTTAGAATTCTGGGAACCATGTCATCAAAAAGATATGAATTATTTTTTATCAGAAGGAATTGGTAAACCCGTATCACCTTATAAATCCAAGAACCAGTTAAGAAACTGCCTCTATAAACCACGCTAAACAAGTTAGACAAATTTCGAACCTTAGTATAAACCATGTTAAACAAGTTAGACAAATTCCTAACCTAAGTACGACCCTCTAATAAAAAAAACCTACGACGAGTTGTTTGCTGGACAGACGTTAGGGATGTGTAGGGCATGTATGAACGGCAAACATTATCGTTAGGACTCTTCATGGACACAGAACCAACATAGTAGAGCTCACAGCTATAAAATGCAGAAATTGTTTTTCTCTTTTCGCAGATTAAAGCATTACTTGTAAGAAATATTGAGGAAGAGGGTTGGTCGTCATAATTTTTATTCTTGATGTGATTTATTTATCCTTTACTTAATTACTAGCACAGCAGCAAAATAGCTGCTGGTGAACGCCGAAAGGTTGAGAAGATGAAATGAATTTTTAAAAGATTATATTAAAATTTATTATCTATTAAGAAATAAACTGTTGGGCTTCATTTATCTGATGTTAATATTTTAATTTCTGTTAATCACTTATGTGACAATTCAATAAGTATACCTGTTTCGACGTAATTAGAAAATAATTATATTGTAAAATGATTAATTTGATTTATAAATAATAATTATCTTTAAAAATATGAAATCATAAAATGTAAAATTATATTTAATTAATTTATTAAAAATTCAATTAAAAATACATCTAATTAACTTAAAACAAAATATTTTTACAATTTTTTAATTTTTAAAAAAATAAATTTTTTTGAACTTATAAAATTTAATTATATTAAAACCCATTACTCACAACAATTTTGTGGCCAATGAAAGTCCGGATTGTAGAAATCATTCGTTGTCTCCTCATCCAAACCATAGCAACATTTGCTATTAATTGCAATCTGGTGGGCCGTGTGTTAGACTTATAGTGAATTAGATCTGCATATATTATTAAAACCACGGGGTTCAGACTTTTAGAGTGATATGTAGATTTGTTGCATATTTTCTCATCTCTATGGATCCGTCTCATTTATTAGCCATTACGGATCCGTCATTATTTCCATCTCCATAAGCATTCTAACTGGTCCGAAACTTGACTATCGAGTTCATATCCTCTGCGAACCCTAAAAACGAAATATTAGCCATTATGGATCCGTCATTATTTCCATCTCCAGAAGAATTCTAACTGGTCCAAAACTTGACTATCGAGTTCATATCTTCTGCGAACCCTAATAATGAAATATCGATATGTGACCTGGACTTTAAAGCGGCAAATTTTAAATTGAATACTTGAGTTTCGGCCATTGTGGGTAACATTTCACATCCACGCGCCAGCCCTGGTAAAAAAATAACGGCGCAATGTAAAACACACAGAAGAAACGGCAAGGTAGATACTTACAGTTCATAATTCACGTGGCCATATGCATCCGCCCATCAATAATAATTTTTGTTGTTATTTTTTAATCATTGAACGTGGCAATCTGGTGGTGATCAAGTAATTTTTTAATCTTATTTAGTAAATGTGAAAAAGTAATCACATAAACGCACGTCTTTATAAATGAGCGGAAGTTAATTTATCAAAATCTCATCCATTGATTAGAGAGGACGACGAAGAATATGCCAGCATCTTCAATTGCCAACCCTAAGATTGAAATTTATAATTAAAAGGTGATTAATTGTGCCCATTGTCAATAGGTATACGCCTTTCGGCGTAATAATATTTATCTTATTGCAATTTTAATTGTGAGATTTGTAAGTAATATTATATTTAAGAATATGTATTTTTTTTTATAAAAGGTTATATGTTCAAATCCATAGGAGTAAGGTATGTATATTTTCATAGATTTAAATCCAGAGAGGTAGAGTATCTAGTAGTCAAATCATTATATACATAGGTCTCTTGTCTCATAAAAACAAAGGGTTGCATACATCAATTTGGTGTCTAGCTTGGCATTAGGGTTAGGGTATGTATACCTCATTAGATTTTATGTAGCCCAAAAATGATAATAATTATTAATTTTTTTGACATATTTATATTTTATGTGAGTCTCTAGATATTTTAAACTATGTATATATTAAATTTAAAAAACTTTTTAAAATATATAAAATTAATACAATTTTACAACAAAATTTCCTTGAACAAAATTAATCATAACTTTAAAAAATAACAAATATTTATATTAAATATATTATTTATAAACTCTAAATACATATTCCTTAAATTATATAAAATATTTTATTTATAAACTTTAAATATATATCTCTTTAAAAATTCCTTAAACTATATAAAATATTTTATTTATAAACCCAACAATATAACACCACCATTGTTTTGTTGCATATAATTGACATTTTCATGCACATTGTCAAGTGACGTCTATCGGAAGAGAAAGTGATGGTACTTTTCGCACAAATACTAAGAGATATTCATGTTTATTATCCACTTAGTTTGCAAAGGTTGGATGATGGGTTTATCATGCTAATTATTTCTATTTTTACAAATCAATTTCTATGTCTAAGTAAGTTCGAGTTCTAGGGGAAGTTGGTTAGGGCCAGAGGCCTTGGATGGGGACGAGTCGTCGAGATTAGTGTTGTAGGAGGGGACGAGTTGGTTCGTTTAGAAGGTAGAGTGGAGCTAAGGGGCAGGGAAAGAGACAATGCTTTATTGGCAGAGTGGGTTTTTGCTAAGGTCAAATGGCGACAGATGTTCATAATCTGGATGATCTGTGGTGGAGTCAATAGAGCCTGTACAAATTCGATGATGTGTATAGGGAGGAATTAATAATGTACCGGAAAAAGTTATTAGGGGTGGGTGGTAGTGATTTGAAAGGGACGACTGTCATGGAGGATAGGGCTGTTACGAGTACAAGTGTTGAAGATATGTGCAGAGCGAAGAGTTCAAGTTCTATTGTGATCTACGGTGATAGCGCAACTCAGGATCCGGAAGGGGGAGCGGGATCAATGCCTACTCGAAGGTTCAATCCACATTTGTTGGGTGGAAGGAGACTCCAGAGGAGAAGGCAGCGAGAGGTTGCCAAATTTCTGAGACAGAGGCACTAGGGTCGACGACCCTTCCAAATCGGAATGCAGAGGTAAAGAGGTCTTGTGGCGGATCGACAGGAGGGGGTCAGGGGGACGAAGCTACGGGGAGGAAGTCAAGCACAGGTCCTGAAAGGAGCCATGGTGCATGCGGTGATCCCTCTGCGGATTATGTGGTGGAAGTTGTGCAGGTAGAAGATCTCCTAAACAAAAGTGTGGGTGAGGTGTCTAGGTGGGCAGAGTGGCGAGCGTGGAAGGTAAGGAAGGAAAGGTTTAGGTTACCCTCGGTCGCAACATTGGAATGGAGGATGCTACTAGTTTAGCGGAGAGGGGCCTAGTGGGGAGGTTGGGATACGAAGCACTGGGTGCTAGGGATATCCCTGTGTGAATGGAGGAGAGTTGGAGTCCGATTTTAGGCTATGTTCCAAAAGTATTTGTGCTCATTAAAGGGTGGTACTATTTATTATTCAGAGATTGGGGGGATGCAGAGATGATTTTGTAGTCGAAGTGGGTAGTGAGGGCGGGTAGCTTGATGCTGAAGCGGTGGCATACAACATTTAACCCGATAAAGGAAAAAATCTGCTACAGGCATTTGTGGGTGCTTCTGTCAGGCTGCCCATTAGTTTTTTAGAATGTGTCAGCTTTTAGAGCGATCGGGGATTCGCTGGGAAATTTTTTGCATGTGGATCTAAAGCTAGTGACGGGATCTGAAATACGGATGGGCAAGATACTTGTGGAATGGACATGACGAACGGGCTTCCTACCAAATTGGAGATTGATTGGTGTGGAGGTATCTATCATCAGTGTCTCGACTATATGGGGGTCCTCTTCATATGTGTTATTTGCAAAGGGATGGATCATCTTCGTCATCAATGTCAGAGTGCTTCTGTGGTTTTTCCAGGGTCCAGAACTGGAGTAGTGGAGCCAAAGGATATGTGGAAGACCAAAATAGATGTTGTCTGGTGAGATTTTATGCCTACACCATCAAAGAAATGTGATTTGGATACGGGTAAGCTCATTGTTCTGAAACCATGTTTAATTTCATCTTTAGATTTTGTCGAGGGTGGGAGTAATGCTCTGGTTTTAAAATCTGTTATGGATAAGTTAGCTATTGGGAAAGTAGGGGTGGATGAGTGCGTGGGAGTGGTTGGAGGGAATTGTTGGAGCGAGTCGACTGTCCTGGGTTCTTGGGAGATGATATGTGAGGTAGATATGGGTGAGAAAGGGGTGGGAGGGGGGCGACTTGTTGGGGAAGGACATGTGTCTACGAGGAGGAAGGAGGTGGTTGTGGTAAGGGAGAGTTTGGTGGATGGGGAAATCCAATCCGTGGGCATCGGGTCCTCGCCTTCGATATTGAATGGGCTTGTGGAGGATAGGGAGGTGTAGTCACCAGAGTGGGTGGAAGATGGACAGGTTGGGAGGGGGCGATCTGATGGAGAGGGGGGTGAACTAGGGGGCATTTTGGACTCTAAGGGGAGGAGGATTGTTCTTGTAGATAGGGTGTCTGCGAGGTATAGTGTTATAGGGTCCAAGGAGGAGGGCACTTTCTATAAGCCTTTACGGGATGTTTTGCATGGTGTGGGATGTGACCCGGGAGGGGCTACATCAGCGGCCACTATTTTTTATGGCGGACGAGAACCTAATATGGGATTTTCGGAGGTGAAGGAGTCTTTTTTTTGCTACCTCCCATCTTATCGGGATGTCCTCCCTCGAACACCCTTGCAGGTCTTTGATGGGGGTGTACTAGTGTTACGAGGAAAATCTCTCTATGGATAGGGTAAACCACAATAGACGAATATGACTGCAGAAATCAACTCTATCCCAAAAACATGCTATATAAACCAATGTGCAAGCAAGATAAGAAAGGGACCTACCTCATCCAGATGTTCGATGATGTCCATCATTGAGCACTTTGACCCAAAGCTTTATACCTGCAACAAGTTCTCAACAAACAAGCAGAGCAAGAACATAGTGATAATATAAAAGGTTAGCACATTAGATATCATAATCCATTAATATACAAAACAAACATGCCCATGGATAATAACTCATATATTTGCAAGATATCAATTGGACAGGAAGAGAGTATTTCTATTAATTAATGATCAACAAAAGTGAAAATATTATAGACTTTCGTGTCGACACGGTTCGGAACCGAGAAACCAAGTTCCTTCCAACTCGGCCTCCACCACTTCAATCCTCCACCAAAGGCAAGCTCATAGAAGGGAGAAAATGAGGTTCTCCATCAATAAAGGAAGAGCTTGGGGGCTGAACACTGTATTCATACTTAAAGGACAAAGGGATGCAGAATCAATATGAAGTAATAATTTCTCCAGAGTAATTTTTCTCTCAAAGTTGAATTCTTTATCCTTTTTCATAGCTTGGAATTGACCCACATATAGCCTTCAAAATGGAACTAAAGGGCCCAGTCAGAACGTTTCTAGTATATGGAAGGCCAAGGATCAGAGATCTCCTATCGTGACATGGAAACCCGACATTTAATTTTGATTTTATCGCACAAATCCTGATCTATGCGGGCTGTAGTGGAGCAGTCTACGTATACGCTTGTTGTATAGTGTGCAAGATGCGTACAAGTGGAAAAATTTGTATTTTTGTCTCGGGATTTTATCAAAAGGGAAAATAAGTCTGCAGAAGGAAATGGAATAAGGCCCTCTTAGCAAAATTGCATAGTGTGAGACAAAAAAAATTCTCTAACAGATGCCCCCTAATGTGTGACGTCAAAGGAGTATTTGTGATGGTCAAAATGCATTATAAATAACCCAGAAGTGGAGTGGTATGGAACCAAATGGACAAAATCAGTTGTTCATTACATTATGCACTGAATTTGCATACATAGCCGCAAAAAATTACATTGCAGATCCATGTGAAAATATACCAAACAAGTGTTCGTGACCATGAATAGGAAAATACAAATGTGGTTACATGCCAATAGTTGTCATAGTCACGAACAAGGCCCAGTAGAACCAGTCTCAAAAACAAATCTAAAGATATCTGTATACCATGGAGTACAATCTCATCTCCCATGATCACTGAAGTCATATAGGTACTAGTCCAATGAAAAGGAAGCAACAACTCAGGAAAGTTGCGGCCACATAGTGATGCCTTCAAGTCTTCTATACAATCCGCCAAAGGTGCAAGTCTACATAATGTGAATAGAGGATTTGAGGTTGAACACAATGAGACATCATTTGATTACCGTTCATTGAGGTATATCGTTAACAAACGCAAGACAACCTACCGATAATGAAAGTAGGTATCAAGGCACCAAGTACATTCTTACAAGTGTGAATAAAGGATCTAGTGACAAACACTCGAAGAATCCATCGATTAGGAGTCATTGATGTATTCCCGACTGTCGATGGAGAGAGAGTTTGCCACTTATGACTGCAAGCCTCAAGGTACTCATAAGACTCTAGGTCCTATTTCTAGAATAAATGGGTTGAAGTCGATGGAAAGAGACCCGCTGAAAGGAGAGCATTAAGGCATATCTCATCAGTTAGCACGAGGTACAAAGCAGGAGATTCATGATGTGGTGGAAATTGAACGAAGAACATATTCACGAACCAACAAACCTGTGCATCTTTCACATGTGCCAAGTGCAAGAGGTACACAAAAAAGACCCTCCCTAGTATGGTCACCAATTATGTTACGAGAAAAATCTCTCTATGGCTAGGGTAAACCACAACAGACATATATGACTGCAGAAATCAACTCTATCCCAAAAACATGCTATATAAACCAAAGTGCAAGCGAGATAAGAAATGGACCTACCTCGTCCACATGTTCGATGATGTCCACCGTTGAGCACTTTGACCTAAAGCTTTATACCTGCAACAAGTTCTCAACAAACAAGTAGAGCAAGCATATAGTGATAATATAAAAGGTTAGCACATTAGATAGCATAATCCATTAATATACAAAACAAACATGCCCATGGATAATAACTCATATATTTGCAAGATATCAATTAGACGAGAAGAGAGTATTTCTATTAATAAATGATCAGCAGAAGTGAAAATATTACAGACTTCTATGTCGGCACGGTTGGGAACTGAGAAACCAGTTTCCTTCCAGCTGGGCCTCCACCACTTCAATCCTGCACCAAAGGCAAGCTCATAGAAGGGAGACAATGAGGTTATCCATCAATAAGGTAAGAGCTTGGGGGTTGAACACTGTGTTTAGACTATAAGGAAAAAGGGATGCAGACTCAATATGAAGTAATAATTTCTCCAGAGTAACTTTGCTCTCAAAGTTGAATTCTTTCTCCTTCTCCATAGCTCGGAATTGAACCACTTTTAGCCTTCAAAATGGAACTTAAGGGCCAAGTCAAAATGTTTCCAGTATATGGAAGGCCAAGGATCAAAGATCTTCTGTCATGACATGGAAACCTGGCATTTAATTTTGATTTTTTGGCACAAATATCGATGTATGTGGGTTGTGGTGGAGCAGCCTGCATATACACTTGTTGTATAGTGTGCAAGATGCGTACAAGTGGAAAATTTTGTTTTTTTTGTCTCTGGATTTTATCAAAAGGGAAAATAATTCTGCATAGGGAAATTGAATAAGGCCCTCTCTGCAAGATTGCATAGGGTGAGACAAATATTTCTCTAACAACTAGTGACCAAATCTTTGGAAGGGTCGGGGAGGGTGGAGTCTGTTGATTAAGGTTGGTTTCCATTGATGCCAACCCTTGAAGAAAGCCACGTAGTACAAAGGTTGGGTAATGGACCCAAGATTGTTTGATGTAAATATGACTCGTTATTGTCTTGTCATGTTTGATAATAAGTAGAAATGGATGAACTCCAGAGTAGTCCCCTTATGGTGAAAGATATCACAGGAAGACGCTTTGCGGATTGCATTATCCTAGAAGTATGATTAGAGAACACATGCTTATTTGTGGAATAATGAGATAAAGGTCAGTGAATTTGTCATTGAAACTATCCTATATGGATAGTGTTTTTAATTCAATTTCTGGTGGTATGTGGAATGTCACATAACTCCTCATAGTCAGAGAGTTATGGCCATGAGAAGTTGGAGAACCCAGGTTTGGGTAATGGATCCAAGTTTTGATATATTTTCATGTAATACTATTCTATATGGATGGTACATGTCATTCCATTTCTAGTGGTATGTGGAACGTCACATAGCTCCTCATAGTTTGAGAGTTATGTCCTTACGAAGTTGGAGGACCCTCTTATGTCATCTAGAAGCCCCAAAAGGTCAAAGTAGGCAAAGTGGTTTAAGAGTTTTTAGAAGGTAAATAATAAATTTAATTGATGAGTGTACTATAATTCAAATTGAATACAAAATAAATTATTTAAATAATAAATTTAATGGAGAAATTAGAAGTGGGTTAACCCTAAAATAAGGAAAG
>SNQJ01S0053895.1:0-25106 GCA_010110895.2 Picea sitchensis
ATAATATAGTGTTATTTTTTAAATTTAATATTAAAGTTTATTTTTCATATAAAAATATATAAACGTTGGAACATTATACTACAATATTTATATTAATATTAATAAATATTTATTAATTAATAATTAATAATAAAGTTGTCCCTAAACTTTGTTCATATAATTTAAAACATATATTATGTTAATATAAGTTAATACAAACATTAATATAAATTATAGTATAATATTATAGTATAACATTAATATAAGTTAATATAATATAATATTATAGTATAATATTGATGTTAATATTAATATAATTTTATTTATCTAAATTTTATTAATAATAAAACTTTTGAGTTAATTTTATTCATATAAATATAATTATTCATTCATTAATATATGATTTAATTATTTGAAGATATTTTTATGTGTCCTTGGGTAACTAGAAACAACCACATTAATAATATTAATGTGTCAATATATGCGGATAGGCATATATTTAGCACATACTATAGGAAAAAACATTATTAATGTGCTAAATATACGCCTATCTACATATACTGACACATTAATGTTATTAATGTGGTTGTTGCTAGTAATCTAATGACTACTTACTTTACTGCCTCAACTTCTCATCCCCTTTACGATGTCTTCATAAATCATGGTGCGACTTCCTCTACTTCTTATCCCCAATGTCTTCATAAATCATGGTGTGGCTTCCTCTACTACCCCGACTTCTCTCATAAATCATGGTGCAACTTCCTCTACTGCCTCCACTTCTCTCATAAATCATGGTGTGGCTTCCTCTACTGCATCGACTTCTTATTCAGACCATTACAATGTCTTCATAAATCATGTCATTGTGCACCTTCCTCTAACGTCTTGAATTCTTATCCCCATTACTATGTCTTCATAAATCATGGTGCATCTTCCTCTACTACCTCCACTTCTCATCCCCATTACGATGTATTCAAAATTCACTCTGACCTCGATGTCAATACACTTTCGTCAGATGTTTCTGGACAAACCAAAATTGCTTACAGGACACGAAATTACATGTCGAAAATGAATAAAACTGAGGTACTATGTGATCCAGATGGATTTCAGTAACCTCCCACCTATTCCAACTGGTTCATTTTGGCAGTTTTCCAGTTTGGCAGTTTTTTCCTAGTTTTTGGGTCCCTGACTTGCAGGGTCGTTCTGAGGCCCTAAACAATGTTTTTAGGGATCTCCACAGTTAGAATATAGATAGAGCCAGATTCTCACAGAAACATGTGTATTCCTTGGATAGATATTTCCAACAGGATATTGTGCACCTAAAACGGAGATCGTATGCAAAAGTTACGACCCCAAGAACTTGATGTACTAACTTACCCAAACGGGGCCCACATGACTTTTGGTGCTTCATCTCCTAGGGTAAGGTTTTTGGATGTCTAGGGCTTTTGACATTCCGTTTTATTGTAAAAATGCCTTCAGAGCCTCATTGTAATCATCTTCTTACGAATGAGCGCAACCGTCACATCTCTTCTCAGAGATAATCCGCCACCATTCCAACAAGCTTGTTTTCCGCTGCATTTTACAATTTCATCTTATTTCCTTATTGAATAGAAAAATAGTTTTATTGTATCTCTGTTATTTTGTGTTAAGCATATTTTTATAATCTGTATTCATTTCGTTCTGCTCATAAAATCTAGATCAGTGGTATCAGAGCGGTCTACTCCTTTTCGTCTTAATGCATGCCCCCAACGAGGTTAGGGTACAAAGAATTGGGTCTCGAGCTTGTTTCTCTTGAGGACAAAAGCTCTCGCATGCCCAAATGACCTCTCATGGAAGAAGAAAATAAATATGATGGGAAAGGAGATCCTTTAAAAATGTTGCTTGAGGAAGCCCTCACGCAACAGAGGAACGAGATGATGGATAGTTTCATGCAAATCCTTCGGCAACTACCAACACCTGATGCATCTTCCTCGAGCGGAGGCACCACCCCCTTCAAGGTACAAATCAACTTCGATATTCGTATATTTGAAGGTCAGATAGATTCAGATGTTGTAGACAAGTGGTTGAACCTACTAGAAGGGTATTTTTCTGTCCATAACTTTTCGAATAGAGAAAAAATTACTTTTGTGCTCCTCAAAGTCGTTCCCCGTGTCTAAGAATGATGGGAAACTTTCTGTGAGAAAAGGGAAATAGAAGAACCCTCATTATTTACAGTCACGACCACCTGGGAATCCTTCAGGGATTCTATTAAGGAACAATACTACCCTGTCGGAAGTTATGACCACTTGTATACCAAATGGACCACACTGCGGTAAGAAAGAGACCAAGCGGTATCATATTTCACAAATATCTTCCATACCCTGCGCACCAAGTTGGGTATCAAAGATTCAGAGAGACATCTGGTACTCTACATAGATACATACAGACCAAAATGGAATTTTTGGACATCTTTTCCTTGGGCGCGGCCTATTGATATGCCGTCAAAATCAAGCAGAAGCTCAAACAAAAGACACGACAATTTGGGCCTAGGAACCCCTCGCAGCAAAAACCAGGAAAGGGCGGCCCCAACCTGCAGAACAAAGGACAGAGTAAATATGGATAGTATCAGGACAACCAGTCCAATCCACAAGAAAATAAGGACATCAGAAAGACAAAGAAGAATACCGGGAAGTGGTGCAACTTCCATACGAGCCATTGGCATAACACTGTTTATTTCCGCTCAAAGCAGTCGTTGGTGGCCGAAGTTAAAGCCTTTGAATCAGATGCAAGTTCTGACTCTGCGTCGGAACCAGAAAGGGGAAGAAGGATAATTGACATGGAACTCAGTGCCACCGTTTCTACCACCAAGCTCCAACCCGATGAACCAGACGAGCCAAAAGAAGGCGAGCACCTTTTCCATTCACGGATGTGGGTAAAAGGCACCCCTTTGCACTTCATCGTTGATAGTGGTAGCCAGAAGAACCTCATCTCAGTAGAGGTCATAAAGCAGCTGACCTTGCCAACAATGTCGCACCCGCAACCCTACACCATTGGATGGCTCCACTAAGGAAGCGATATCCGTGTCAGCCAACAGTGTTGATTGTTGTACAACATCAAGCCCTTCAAAGATGAGGTATTGTGTGATGTTTCTCCTCTCGAAGTTTGTAATGTTTGTTGGTCATCAACCAAGTGTTGAAGAAACCTTGGTTAGAGTTGACCCACTTTTGGACTTTGACACAATGGTCGAAGATGGAGCTCCTAGGCAGAGCTAAGATCACGGATCTCACCGGTTTTGCGAGCTATGTGGACCCAGTAAGGGGTCCTCTGGGGTTTTTGTAATGGGATTATGGGTGTCGGCCCATGGGGTTTACCCATGATTAGGCCTTATTGTAAGGGATTGTAAAAGTATAAATAAGAAAGAATCTATGGTAGAAGTAGCAAAGAAGAGAAGTTCTTGTAGCTAAGTGCAAGTAGTTTGTGTTGCTTTGTGCAACAAGATGTATATGTGTTAAGGCTTTGTGCTTGATAAAGAATTGGCTCTGTGCCTTGACCTAGTTTTGGAAGAAGGATCTGACGCTTAGTGCATAGATCTCTTGTTTGGTGCGAAGATCGACTCTTTGTCTTAGTGCACGGGAGTAACTGAATGTAAGAGATTGACGAATAATAAAGAAGGCGAAGCGGTTGGTGGATGTAGCCCCACACTGGGGTGAACCACATATATCTTGTGTCTTGGTTTGATTTGTGCAATGTTATATATGTTATGTTTTGCTCAGTGCTTAGATTAGATGTGTAATGAATATATATGTGTTGCTTAAATGCATTTCTTATGTTAGAATGATAGATCTGACTCAGAGTGCTAAGTGTCAAGTGGTTGAAGTGCTTAAGCTTTGTTGTTATTGCACTAGATCTATCTTAGATATGTTATGCGATGTTAATAAGGCTAATGAACTAATGCATGTTAACCCTAAGTGTTAATAGACGATTGTGTGAAGTGTTATTATCGCAGATCTGTGTATCAGCTTGGTTACAGACACCTACATCCTATAACCCCCCCTGCTTCTACCTCGGGTGAGACCTTGCCTGCTTCGCAGGTGTTTCCGAAAGGGCCGGTAGTTGAGGTTTTTTTGGTGCGTTGTTAAGTGTCGAACCCTGGGTCTGCCCCTGTGCCAACAAATGGTTCCGTTGTCGGGACCTGAAACTGTGATTGTTGGGAACTGAAATAAAGAAAAGAGAAGTTATGTGCGTAGATCTGTTGTTGAAGTGTGCAGTTCTCTACTTGACTTGCGAAGCTTTGTGCTAGGAAAGTAAGTTATTCTGAAGAAAAGAGGTAAGATCCTAAAAGAGGTAAAGCTTTGTGCTTTGATAAGAGTAAGATAGGTGAAAAAAAAAATTTGAAAGCATGAACTTAAGTATGTTTAATAGATTATGTCCTAGTTTGAAGGCTAGGGCGTAGTTGAAAGAAACAGATGATTTGGGAAAATTTAACAGAAATGAAGAAAGATATGTTATTCCTATGCATAAAAAGAATTTTTGGACTAATAAGTGGATGTAGGAACCTGGAATTTTTTTTTGCAGATTGCAGGTCCAGCACTATGATCCTAGTGCGCAGTACAGAAAAGGTTGGGGAATGTTTAAAAGAAAAAGATGATTAACTTTGTGTTATAATTGTAGAAGGTCGGGACATCTTTCTAAGGAATGACCTGGCGCAGGTCCTACTTGTCTTTGTTGTAAGATTGTTGGTCATGAGGTTGAGGATTGTCCAAGGATGATTTCTAGAGTCAAAAGAACGATCATAAGACAAGAAAACTATGAAGAAAGTCAAGATACTAAGAGCATGTTAGAAAGTCATTAAAAAAAAGGCCAGAGGAAGTTCAGACTACATTACTACAGTTGAAAGAAATGATGGATGTTCACAAAGATGTCATTTTATCAGAGATCCTAAAAGTAAAACAATGCATAAGTGCAAGAATAGAAGACTTCGACATAGACTATGTCTTGGATGAAGAAACACAAGTGAATATTATGACAAGAGACACTTCGGAAATTTTGGGAAAGCCTATTGTGGTACCTTGATTCGGAAGGATAGGATTGTTTAAGGGTAAGATGATAACTTTATGTGGAAGAGTTACTAATGTACCTATTATTGTTCATGGAACATCGACTGAAGAGGAATTTGAAGTGATTAAGTTTGTTGGGGACAACGCCCGTTTCCCACTTTTGCTTGGTAAGACTTGGATTGAGAAAGATCAAATCAGAAGGAAAGTAGAGGAAGAGGCCACAGAAAGAAAAAGCAAGAACTAAGGGATTTAATAGCTAGAAAAATAGATCGACTCATAGAAGAACGAGGGGATAATTCGAAGCAACAAAACAAAGTAACAACGCAGGAAGAACAGAAAGCAAGATAATTAGTTGTCAAGGTTGAAAGAATGCAAGAAGGATTGAAGAACCTATCTATGAAAGAAAGAAGTATATCCACCCAGGAAGTATCAAGAGAAGGGATATTAACTTCAAACCCTTTGAGGGAACCTCAATAGTGCAAAGTCACTATGCTAGGGGAAGATAAGAATACAAATGGAAAGCGGATTCTAGAAACAATTAGAGAGTATCAGATCACAGGAAAGAACACAAGGAAGCTCAATAAAAAGAAATCTAAGTTGGAAAAGATACAAGAAGCTATAGAGAACATATGGAAGACTTCACAGACTGGAACCTCGCAGGAGGCAAGTTCGCAGGATTTGAACTTCGCTGGAACAACAGGACCATGCAGAATGGGACTTCACCCTGGTGAACTTATATGAACGTTCAAAGTGCCCCAACCATTAGAATGACGCTTTGGAACGGTTAGAAGACGCATTTATGGACTGATGGACTACTTTTGGGACGTTGAGACCACGCCATAACAGACAAATTCACATTGATGGAAGTATTCCTGGCCATTGGAAGAATCTGTTATGATACCCCACTTATTTAATTCTTTGATTGCTGCGTCGAGACCACTTTTTGCCACCTGTGATTAACTAAGACAAGAAGATAATTGTCCGTGTGTTGATCTGTGCTATATGAAATTAGACCCCGCCTGTCCACTTGTATACCCTGCCTGTCCATTTGTCTACCCCAACCTGTCTGCTTAAAAGTTCGAATGTCGGGCGAACCTAGTGAGTTAGAGAAGTCTGTCGAGGAATTCCTCAGAAATCTAATGGCCGACAAACCAATATTTGAAGGTCTCCATGCATCGTCGACTAGGGGACTGCAGGACTACCCTTCGATTGGACATCATTTTGGTCGAGTTAACCCCGTGACTGAACAATGAAGTAAGCACCGCGGTGATCTGGCTAATGCGAAGGATATCTTGTCGATCCTACCCGAGTAAATTCCAACTTTGGCTGGCATCGTTAACCGCAACAACATTCCCTGAGATTATGAATACACTCTTAAAGGAATATGCGTAGTTGGGAGTCAGCTAGGACAGATCCCATTAATAAATAACAATGATTTCAACTTGGGAGACCGAAAGAACTAAGCCATGTTGGCGTCACATCGTTATCTCATGAAGTCAACTGGAAAGAAGCCTCGCCTCATCTCACAGCCATGGATTAAGGGGCTGGAGCAGTCCACTGTGTTGAATGTGATGAAGATTCCCCATTTTGGTCGCCATCAGGAAGTTAACGTTTGCATTAAACTCCTCCTGTCGTGCTATCATGGCAAATACCTGTGGCTCGACCAAAGGATTACTATGGATTCGGCACTAATCCATTGAATCACAGGCTTAAGTATGAAGGGACCTGACCCTCAACAGTTTTATCCAGGGAAGGCCTCAGACCATTCCTTGGCATAGCGCATCAAGGAAGCTTACAGAGAAGTCGAAAAAGGAAAGCGAGGATACAAGGTAGCCTCTATACAGGATGGCGCAGTGTGCCTCACTTTCCAACTCATAGCTGACAAGCTCGTAAGGAAGAACCACCCCACACAGGTCATCGAGTTCATAGTGGAGCTTGCAGGAAAATGTGTGGAGGGCATGCAGATGAACTGGGCGAGCTACCTCGTCAATGAACTAGAGAAAGATTGTCGTGAAGCCCATGATATGGGATATGAATTCCACTACATTTGGCTGATCATTTTGATTGCATTTGTTGCTTGGAAAATTCTTGAAGGAGCCACCTTCCCAGAAATCGAATCCTCGGAGCCATTGGCCGCTCGGTTTTCAACCTTGTGGTACACCAATGACATGATGAAGCAGTGGCAGTCCAATGTCGTGTTTCATGCATACTACCAGCAATTGAAGGTTTCCATTGAATCATTTTCACGCATGACATTGCGCACCTTGCACCAATACCAACCAATAGAAAAGTTTCACGCAGATCCACATTTCATCTCCATCATTGTGTGCAGAGACGAGAACCAGGAAGAGTTACAGTCATACTACAAACTAATAGATGAAGACATGGATCAGATCACAAAGGAATGGTCGGAGGAGTTTCTTGTACCTATTGTTGATGTATAACTCTCTGACATTGACACCATAGGAAGCCCCATAGTCACCCGGGTTGAGCTTGTTGGACAGTCCAGTGGGACGAAGAAGAAGAAAAAGCAAGAAAATGTCCAGGATATAGAGAGCGATGAGGAGCATGATGCTTCTGAAGATAACAGATCTAGTTCACTTGGAGGAGGAGGAGAAGATGAAGCATATGGACAAGGAGGAGGGGATAAAGGAGAAGAACAAGGAGGAGGTGAAGCTACACTGCCTGAAGACCCCCCTACTGGAACAATCACACCGCAAAAGAGGAAGGTTTCTCCAAAGAAACCTTTAGCAAGGAAGAAGACGCATGCTAATAAGCCCCAGTTGGAGGCCATGCTCATGGAGGATGATATCAGTCTGGTCCACAGAGATATGGAGGACACTTTCGAGGACATATTGCAGAGATATGGAGAGAAGCAGGAAGATATATATGGAAGGGTCGAGAAGGAATTGAAGGAAGTACAACAAGCTATTCATTTGGTCTGCGCAGTACCTACTGCACCTTCCTTGTCACAGATTACAGAATTGGGGGATGAACCAGCCTAATTAAGAAGACTTGCAGATGCGATAGAAGCTCAACTCCAGAGAATCCAGGAAGAGAATGAGAAGGCTACATAAGCCTTGAAACAAGAGAAATATGAAGCCTTAGAACAATTACGAGTAGTGTGGTACAGTCTAACTGCCTATGAAAGTGAGAGAGAAGAGTTTCAGGCGATGCTCCAGGAGGAAAAATCCCAGCTACAGAGAGAAAAGGAGAATTTGCTCGCAGAACGGGCCACGATCAAAGAAGTAGTGAGTAAAGCATGTCACTTTGTGCCAAGATTGGCACAGGAGGAGCAAGGGTTGGTCGAGGCTCAAGTGGTGAAGCTCGTTGAGACCCTCCAATAGCTTTAGGATAGAATAACAGAATCGGAGGCCCAAGTAGTACCGAGCACTCTGCAAGAGGTGCGTGACCAGAGGGAGGAGACTGCTAAGAATACAATTGTAATAATCAGAGCCCTCACCTTAGAATGTAAACAACTCAGTGATAGAAGTGCATAGACATATGAATGCCTTACAGAGGATCCAGATCTAAGGAAGCTGGAAACGTAGTTATAGGAGGCGCGGAAGCAGACATTTTTTGTGTAGGCGTAGATGAAGTTGCTCACCATTGTAGAAAGAATGAAGAGATCCCATAAACAGTGCGTAGTGAAACAACAGATCACTGCCCTCCATTTAAAGGTAATGGAAGTCACGCGGAAGATGCAACATGTGCAGGATGAAGCCCGTAAGATGTTCGAAGAGATTGATGGGCAAGGATCACAATTGGACCAAGTGGTTGCATTAGTAGAACAGTGCCTGGAAGGGCCTGTTACAGAGCAGACGATCCAGAAGCTTGTTGAGCAGGAGGCTCAGGCAAAGTAGCAAGTCAAGGCAGCTCGAGTTAAGCTCGAGGCCTTCAAAGCAGCATTATCTAGGCCTGAATGACTCGAGATGAGTCACAGGTGAGCGTTGGGGGCCTGTTGGCCCTCGACCAAGTTT
Organism: Picea sitchensis; assembly: GCA_010110895.2. NCBI lineage: Eukaryota > Viridiplantae > Streptophyta > Pinopsida > Pinales > Pinaceae > Picea > Picea sitchensis. Next base: position 8,993 of record SNQJ01S0053895.1, read on the forward strand.
TGAAGAAACCTTGGTCAGAGTTGACCCACTTTTGGACTTTGACACGATGGTCGAAGATGGAGCGCCTAGTCAGAGCTGAGATTGTGGATCTCACTGGTTTTGCGGGATATGTGGACCCAATAAGGGGTCCTCTAGGGTTTTTGTAATGGGATTATGGGATGTCGGCCCATGTGGTTGACCCATGATTAAGACTTATTGTAAGGGATTGTGTTAGCAACAATTCTTGCAAGGGGGTTGTTTCTCTCTAGTTTCGGGCCCTTGGTGTTAAATGCGAAGAAGTGGGGCTTAAAATCCCATCAAATATAGTTTATCCAAGGCCACAGCCATGAGCGTGAAAGCTCATACTCAGAAAAGTCCATGTCGGGCTTAAAATCAAGCGAGTGGGGCCTTTCAAGATTATCATAGTGAAAGCGTCGAAGCCATCTCAGTCGTCCAAACAGGGATGAAACTCGGGTGCATTTGATTTAAAAAGGGCGTGGATCTGGGCGGTCATGATCCACACACCCAGATCTACGGATGAGGTCCAATTCTGGACCCCCTCCATCGTTCTGCCTTTAATGAGGGGGGGGAGGGGGTCCGAAATTCAACGTGCAAGTTTGAGTGGCTCGGATTAAAGCGCTTCGATCTACAACCCACATCCAATTCTGGACCCCCCTTGTCATTCTTCCTTTAGCGAGGGGGGGGTCCGGAATGAGGTAGTTTTCAGTGCGGTCCCCCCAGTTATCGTGACACCTCCTCCTTGCATCGGCCCCCACTTCTTCCAAACCACTTATCGCCTCCCTCTTCCCCTGCCATCTGTCCTCCACTCACCCTCATGTTATATCCCTTTCCCCTTCGCTCCCTCTTGCCTTTCGACACCTGTCCTTCTCCCTTCCACGTTTCTCCATCATAAGAAACGTGTCCTCCGCTGTCCGAGGTGTCATGTCCCTTCTCTCTAACCCGTCACATTATGGCCTCCTCATCACCTTCCCGGGGCACATCACCTCATCGGCTAGAGACACGGCTCCCCACTTCTCTGCCTCTTAGCTCTCTCACCTAAAAGCCCATGTATTCTTCCACATCCATCCACATGGCCCATCCTCAGCTCATCGTCCTCTCACCTCCTACCATGTGTCTCTCTCTCCCAGTCACCTCCACCTCAGCACCTTCCACCGTCCTCTGTCCCCTGCCTCTGTATCACTTCCACATAAGCGCCCCCCGTCTCACCTTCACAGTGTTGGTGCCTTCACCCTCCTCGTCAGATCCTCATCCACGCCTACCATCTAGGTCCCCCCCACAGCATTCCAGCAAAGCAACAAACATCCAAAGGGATATCGCCAGGTCCTGCAGGGGCAGAGTTGACTGGGCCTTACCTAATCCCAAGAGAGAAGTTATTGAGGTAGTTGAAGGTAGTTGAACGTTGTCTCCTTCCATAAATAGAAGGTTGGGAAAGGACAAAGCACAGAGGCAGACGTCAGTCTATCCTGACAAGGATCGCATCTGACAAAAGACTGCATTGGCAGTCTACCCAACGTCTACATGTGCAGCCTGACAGAGAATCTCCTCAACATCAAGCACTGAACTCATGACATGATCATGCCTTCAGTGCCTGAGTCAGTTCCAAGTATATGTAGGCATTTTTGCCATTTTTGTAGGGATCGATGGTTGAGCTATGCTCCCGAATTGTAAAGCTTTAATGAAATTTATGGTTCTTTGGTTATGAGTTGTATCTGAGACCTCCTGTTTAATGAAAGTTAGTTTCTCTCCATCTCTATGTAAGCTTTGTTTTAAGACACTCGGATTTGGTAGGTCCAGTCGAGGGTGATTATGTTGTGTGATGTATGTTTGATCATGATAGTGTTTTCACCAGTTTCAAATCAGTCTCCTGTGTCTTTTTCTCCCTCTTACCCTGAGTAGCTCATTGAAAGATTCAAGCAAGTTGTTACAGTAGCCACCGTGATGCAAGTATGATCACTGTGTTACTGTAACTGTGTCATCCTGGCACATTTCAGTGTTTGTTCTTTCTTCTACGGGCTATTGTAAGCTTGATGCCTACAACAAACCTTTGCAGTTTCTTTCCGAATTCTTCCTCCTACTCACCCTTATTACAACTTACTGACTAAAGTTAGATCAAGACCTCACCTGCTTGTGCATAGCCTGGCCCAAGATTATGAGTTAAAATGACATTCTTTTGGGTCTGCATCCATTCGATCACCCCTTTATAAACAATCATGACATATAAACTGATGGGCATCAGGCTCTGCACCTGCTGCAATCCAGGAGTGACTTCTAACGCTAACAAATTGTAAAAGTATAAATAAGAAAGAATACATGGTAGAAGTAGCAAAGAAGATAAGTTCTTGTAGCTAAGTGCAAGTAGTTTGAGTTGCTTTGTGCAACAGGATGTATATGTGTTAAGGATTTATGCTTGATAAATAATTGGCTCTGTGCCTTGACCTATTTTTGGAAGAAGGATCTGGCGCTCAATGCACAGATCTCTTGTCTGGTGCGAAGCTCAACTCTGTGGCTTAGTGCACAAGAGTAACTAAATGTAATAGACTAACGAATAATAAAGAAGGTGAAGCGGTTGGTGGATGTAGCCCTACACTAGGGTGAACCACGTATATCTTGTGTCTTGGTTTGCTTTGTGCAATGTTATATCTGTTATGTTTTGCTCAGTTCTTAGATTAGATGTGTAATGAATATATATGTGTTGCTTAAATGCATTGCTTATGTTAGAATGATAGATCTGATTCAGAGTGTTAAGTGCCAAGTGGTTGAAGTGCTTAAGATTTGTTGTTACTGCACTAGATCTATCTTAGATATGTTCTGCAATGTTAATAAGGTTAATGAACTAATGCATGTTAATTGTTGGCCCTTGACCAAGTTTTGAAGAATACTTGGTCATATTTGACCATTTTTGGGACTGGGACAACTTTCCAAAGATGGAGCGCAATGTGAAGTGGAAATTAGGGAAGCAAGACCTATTTTTGGGTCCCTTTTAGGGTCTTGGGTTGATGTAAAGGGAAAGGGATGTCAGCCTATGGGTTTACCCATGCTTTGGCCCATTTTATAACCTATAAATAGATACTTAGGCAATGTAAGTAGAAAAAAGGTAATAGTACATCTATGTGATGTATAACTAAAGGCTTAGTGCTAGTAGTTGGATCTATGTGATTGAATGTATATTGAAAGTGCTATGTGCATGATTGTAAGGAGATTGAAAAGCTAAGTGCAAGTTGTTGTAGTTTTGTGTTGAACTGCAAGGAAGATTGATCTAGTGAGTTGTGTAGATCTTCTGTCCTATGCGAAGTAAGGGTCATTGAAGCTCTGTGTTGTAACCGCTTAACCGAGATAATATAAAGAAGAAGACTTTGTGGACATAGCCCCAGGGTGGGGGTGAACCATGGTAACTGTGTGTATTGTGCTATGTGCTTCGATCTAATGTGTTTATCTCCTTTTTGGCTAAGTTCTTGTTGTGATTAAATAGATCCGGTTATGCTCTATGCTTAGTATATATGAATGAATGTTAGATCTCATATATAAGATGCTTAGTGCTTGATCTGTTGAATCTACTCTATATTTTTTTGGCTAAGTACTGAATCATCTTTAGTCTAAGTATTCACTGTGATGCTCTGTGTTATCTGTGAAGTACCATAAGGGTTAAATATTGATGAATGATCTATGCTAAGTGCCCTGTAAAAGATATAATCACATATCAGTGTCCCAACTAAGGTTGCAGACATTTGAGTCCTGCAACCACCCCTGCCTCTACCTCGGGTGAGACTTCATTTGCTTCGCAGGTGTTGCCGAAAGGGCCAGTAGTTAGGGTTTTGTTGGTCTGCTCTTGAGCGTTGAACCCTGGGTCTGCCCCTGTGCCAACAAATGGTTCTATTGCTGGGACTTGAAACTGTGATTGTTGGGAACTAAAGAAGAAAAATTTTTGTGCAAAATAAGCTCTGTGCGTAGATTTGTTGCCCTAGTGCGAAATAAGCTTTGTGCCTAGAAAGAAAGGGCAGATCTGAAGGAAAGAGGTCAGATCTGCAAGAAAGATGTTGATACTAAAGAAAAGAAGTGAGATCTGAACACTTTATGCTCTAAGAAAGGTAAAAGTAGAAATTTCCGTAGAAAAGAGGTAAGATCTATAAGCTCTAGCCTCTAGTAAAGGTAAGAATAGTTCAAGTTTTAGATCTAAAATCTTTGTTCTCTATATAGGTAAGATAAGTGGAATTTTTTTGTTTCTGGAGCATGAATTTAGGTACGCTTAATAAATTTTTTCCTAGCTTGAAAACTAGAGCGTTGTTAGTTAAAAGAAAGTTTGATATGAATAGATCTGATATGAATAGTGAAAGATATGTTATACCTATGCATAGAAAGAATTTTTGGACTAACCAATGGATGCAAAATCCTAGAAAGAAATTTTTGCAGGCTAGCCATCATGATCCTAGCACGCAGTACAAGAATAGTTGGGGATCATGGACAAGAAAGAGAGGATTAACTCTTTGTTACAATTGCAGAAGACCAGGACATCTTGCTAAGGAATGCCCTGGGAGAAACCCTAGTTTCCTCTGTTGTAAAGCTATGGACCATGAATTATTGGATTGTCCTAGAATGATTGCTAGACTTGAAAAATTGAATATGGAACAAGCAAACTCTGAAGGAGATCAAGAGACTAAAATTATGGAAGAATCCCAGAAAGAATCAGAGATCATGTTACTGAAAATAAAAGAAACCCTAGATGATCATAAGGATGTCAGTTTGTCAGAAACCTTCAAAGAAAAGGAGAAAATTGAAGTAAGAACGAGAGACTTTGACATTGATTGTGCTCTGGATGAGGGAACACCGATGAACATTATGACAGAAAGCAATTGGGAAACCCTAGGAAGGCCTGCTCTGGTCCCTTCACTAGGAACCATCGGATTATTTAAAGGCAAAATGGTAACCCTATGTGGCAGAATTACCCAGATAGCTATGAGTACCCATGGAACTTCGACAGAGGAAGAGTTCGAAGTCATTAGATTTATTGAGGACTAAGCCCCATTTCCATCTTTGTTAGGAAAGAATTGGATTGAAAAAGACTAGATCCAGAGGAAAGAAGAAAAGGAAGCCCTAGAACAGAAGAAGTAAGAACTCATGGAATTTATGACTAGAAGGATCACCTACTCGATGGAGGAATAAGAGAACAGATCTCAGCTGTTAACCACCAAGGACCTAGATGTCGAAGCTATAAGAGCGTTAGAGGAACCACAGAAGATCGAAATACCTAATCAATATGAAGAAGGAGTATTACCCTTAGATCTGAAGAAAGAACCTAAGCAACGCGAAGTGACTATGTCAAGAGAAGATAAGACTTGGAATGGAAAAAGGATGACCGAGACTAAGCTCACTGGGAAAAAGGCTAGGAAGCTAAATAAGAAAAGGGCCAAAATTGAAAAGTTACAGAAGACTCCAGAGTAAACTTCGCAGAAGGAAAAATCACAAGAATTGAGCTTCGCAGAGATATCGGAACAACGACATCTGGCACTTCGCCATGACACAGCAATATAGTCGTTGGACCGATATACCCGTTTGACTTCTGCCCCGAATGGGTCGAAAAGCAATTATGGGTTCCCACTAGACCGTTGGATAGCACCAGAACGGATAGAATGGAGTTAATGAAGGCCTCATATCTGTTGCAAGCAGACCGTTGCTAAGTTTCCCTACTTAGTCCATCGTTCCACGCACCGAGAATACTTTTTGCTAAGTGAGAATTTGAGCCCGAAACTTGAGATTACTTCACCCTGTGATCATTGCCTTGTTCCCATACTGTTCATCGTAGTCTCTAAATTCATTTTCACACCTGAGTTAGTGGACCCAAGCTTGTATGTCGGACGAGCTCAACGTTGTTGAGAAAGTAATTGAAGAAGTTTTGATTGACCCAATGGCTAAGAGATTCATGTCAGAGAGAAGGATGTCTGCAGGTGTGCAAGAATCATCGACAGTAAGATTCCAAGCTTCTCCCTCCACTGCTCGCGGAGCAGTACCTTCCAGAACCACGACCGAGACAAGAACAAAGCACAGAGACGATATTGCAAATGCCAAGCTGATCCCACGCATTTTGTTGGTTTACATACCACCTTTGAGCAGCAAGATTAACCACGACAATGTACACAGAGACTTTTAGTACACCTTGATCACCATGTATCTTCTGAAAGGGGTGTGCACAGTACGTGCTGACTAGGATAAGCTCGCAACACTGAAATTTAATGATTTTAACTTTGGAGATCGGAGAACCTACAACATGTTAGCTCCGCATAAATACTTAACCAAGACCAAAATCAGAAATCCTAAGATTGTCCCGCAGTCCTGGACCTAGAACCTCGCGCAGTCCACACTGCTTAATGTAATGAAGATCCCTCACTTCGACAGACACCAGGAAGTCAATGCATGCATCGGGTTGTTGTTGTCTTGCTACCATGGCGGATACTTATGGTTGGACCGCCGCATCACTATGGATCCGACTCTGGTCAATCGGATCACAGGACTTAGCATGCAAGGCCCTGACCCACATGACTTTTACCCAGGCAAGACCTTAGACCGAGCACTAGCATAGCGGATAAAGGAAACTTATGGCAATGTAGAGAAGGGTACGTAGGGCTACAAGGTAGCCTCTATCCAGAATGGCGCAGTGTACCTTGCATGTCAGTTGATCATGGGCAAGTTAGTTGGCAAGAACATACCAACATAGGTGATTGGCTTCATAGTTGACCTCGCAGGGGAGTGCATCGAGGGACTACAAATGAATTGGGCATAGTATCTTGTAAGCCAGTTAGAACTAGATTACAAAGGAGCACAAGACCAAGGGTATGAGTTCCACTTTAGTTGGTTTCTCATACTCATCGCTTTCATCGCTTGGGAACTGCCAGAGGGAGCCACTTTTCCAGAGATCGAACCTTTTGAACTGCTAGCCGCGAAGTTCTATATGCTATGGTACTCCAGCGACATGAACAAGCAGTGGCAGTCCAATGTTGTCTTCCACACCTACTTCAACCAACTGAAGAATGCAATTCAGTCCACACTGTGGATCACCCCAAATGTACTTCATAGGTTTAGACCTTTGATGAAATTTAGCGCGGACCGCCACTTCACCTATATTACAGCGCATGGTGATGAGCATAAACAATAGCTCCAATCCTACTACAAGCTGACAAAAGATGATTTGGAGCAGATTACCAAGGAATGGTCAGCAGACCTCCTTGTTGCAGTAGACCCCGTAGACATGTCCGACGAGGAAATCCCTGAAGCTATGCCGGATACACCTAAGCCAAGCAGGACTAAGATGGATGATGAAGTTGAAGATGTCCCTAGTATGTCCACAAAGACCACGTCGTTCTCACTTGCACAGGGAGGTGATGGTGATGAGCTAGGCAGTACAGAAGTTGAACAAAACAAAGGCGAGGTTACTCCACCTAAAGAGGAGGAGGATCTCTCCATGAAAATAAAGATGACACCACAAAAACCCTCCTCCCGAAAGAAAGCTAAGGCCACCCGGACCACGCTTAAAACTACCCTTATCCCGGATGACTTCGACTTCTTAATTGTCGTGCTGAATGATGTTTCACTAGAGCTTGCAAAAAAGCAAGAAGCAAAGAAGGAGGAGCTATTCAACTGAATCAAGGGCGAACTCAAAGAAGTGTAGCAGGCACTCCAGTCCATGCAAGTAGTTTCTACAACGCCCTTAATAAGCAGAACATCAGGAACAGGAAATGAGCCCACTCAATTACACCAGATCATTGATCAATTCGAAGCTTGCCTTCGACGAGCTCAAGAAGACATAGCACAAGCCACCCAGGCTTTGATGCAAGCATAGAAAGCACGTCTAGAATAATAGAATGAGGCAGAACAGGAAAAGCTTGCTCTGAAAGCGAAGTGGGACAAGGAAAAGGCACAGTTGCTAGTAGAGAAACTTGAAGTACAAGAAAGAGTTCACAAAGCACTGCACTCTGTGATAGTCATAAAAGTGAAGATGGAAGACTGTCTCCCATAGCAGGTGACCCAACTGGAAGAAGTAATCCAGCAACTCCAATAGCACATCATGGATCTAGAGCTCCGCATCGTGCCCGAGACCCCCCAAGAAATAAGAGATCTAAGAGAGGCCATTGCTCAAAGCGTAGTTGGTCGATTAAAAGCCTTTGCCTTGGAATGCAAACAGTTGAGCGCTAGAAGCACATAGACTTATGAAACCCTAGCAAAGAATCCATAATTGCAGATATTGGAGGCATAGCTCCAAGAAGCAAAGTAGCATGCAGACACACTATAGGCGTAGATAAAGACTTTGACCCCAGTCGAAAGAATGAAGAGGTTCGCAGAACAATGCACAACCCAACAACAGGTACATACACTGTAAAGTAAAGTGATGGAAGTCTCCCAATGACTTGAACCAATCCAAGAAAAAGCAGTCCAACTGTCCACTAAACTTGAAAGCTAGGGATTTGAACTCGAACAGGTTTTCATCACTGCAGAACAACACCTGGAAGGACCGCTCAATGACACAGTGATCCAGGAATTTACTGAGCAAGAGGTTGTCGCACTGCAGTAGGTTGAAGCAGCTCGAGCCAAGCTCAAGGCATTCGAGGTGTAATTGATCAGACCTGAGAGACTCAGGATGAGTCACAGGTGAGTGTTGGGGGCCTGTTGGCCCTTGACCAAGTTTTGAAGAATACTTAGTCATATTTGACTGTTTTTAGGACTGTGACAGCTTGCCAAAGATGGAGCGCAACGCGAAGCGGAAATTAGGGAAGCAAGACCTATTTTTGGGTCCCTTTTAGGGTTTTGGGTTGATGTAAAGGGAAAGGGATGTCGGCCCGTGGGATTACCCATGCTTAGGCCCATTTTGTAACCTATAAATAGATACTTAGGCAATGTAAGTAGAAAAAAGGTAGTAGTACATCTATGTGATGTATATCTAAAGGCTTAGTGCTAGTTGTTGGATCTATGTGATTGAATGTATATTGCAAGTGCTCTGTGCATGATTGTAAGGAGATTGAAAATCTAAGTGCAAGTTGTTGTAGTTTTGTGCTGAAGTGCAAGGAAGAAGGATCTAGCGAGCTGCACAGATCTTTTTTCTTGTGCGAAGTAAGGGTCACTGAAGCTCTGTGTCGTAACCACTTGACCGAGATAATATAAAGAAGAAGACTTTGTGGACGTAGCCCCAGGGTGGGGGTGAACCACGGTAACTGTGTGTATTGTGCTCTGTGCTTCGATCTAATGTGTTTATCTCCTTCTTGGCTAAGTGCTTGTTGTGATTAAATATATCTGGTTATACTCTGTGCTTAGGATATATGAATGAATGTTAGATCTGATATATAAGATGCTTAGTGCTTGATCTACTGAATTTAATCTATATTTCTGTGGCTAAGTACTGAATCATTTTTAGTCTAAGTATTCACTGCGATGCTCTGTGCTATTTGCGAAGTACCATAAGTGTTAAATATTGATGAATGATCTATGCTAAGTGCCCTGTAAAAGATATAATCACAGATCGGTGTCCCATCTAAGGTTGCAGACATCTGAGTCCTGCAACCACCCCTACCTCTACCTCAGGTGAGACTTCATTTGCTTTGCAGGTGTTGCCGAAAGGACCGGTAGTTAGGGTTTTGTTGGTGCGCTCTTGAGCGTTGAACCCTGGGTCTACCCTCGTGCCACCATTAACTCTAAGTGTTAATAGACAATTGTGCTAAGTGTTATTATCATAGATTTGTGTCCCAGCTTGGTTACATACACCTATGTCTTGTAACCCCCCCTGCTTCTACCTTGGGTGAGACCTCGCCTGCTTCGAAAGTGTTTCCGAAAGGGTCGGTAGTCGGGGTTTTGTTGGTGCATTGTTAAGCGTCGAACCTTGGGTCTGCCCCTATGCCAACAATGTTCTTTTGGGACAATATTATTTATGGAAACATCATGTTGTATATGAGTCTAGGCCTCGTAGTGTTATTATTTCTTTGAACAGAAAATTGTACAGGATATCTGAGGCAGTCCCTCCTAGTGTTATTTCTTTGATCTCTGTCAAGCAATGCAAGAAGGTCATCTCTCAAACCGGGAAATTGTCTTCTTCGTGATTCTCTCTTAGAGTAAGCGAAATATCGCAACCACATCCAGGGCCTTCGTGGTCGATCTCTCCAGACAACAGAAGCAAGTGGATAAGTTCATGGAAGAATACTCATATATATTCTCCTCTCCTATCGGGGTACCTATGCATTGCCAAGTAAAGAATTTCATCGATATGACCCCATGTGCACCGCTACCCAATGGGTCATTCTACCGCCGCTCTCTGTTAGAAAACGAGGAGATTGTTGAAGAAATTTCTATTTTTTGACACACTAGTTCAATGGGAGTTAACTGACTCATTGTATTTAGACTTTCTATTTTTACCATCACTATTATGCATGAATGCATTCCTAAGGAAAGATAACTACTTGATTTCTTTTTTTAATTATGGAATGTTTTTCCCTATATATGAGTGTATTCCACTCATTCATTGAATCATATTGATCATGATCTATGTATCAATCATCAGGTCATTGGAGTAGTGTGAATATATTTTCTCATTCTTCCATATTGAATCTCTCTTCCTTTCTTGGTAATATTTGTTTGTACTTGCTTTAGCTAGATCTCTTGTGCAGGTTTCCATGAAAAACTGACATGGTATCAGAGCTATGTTGCTTGGAGCAAGCTAGACAAGCCAAAGATTAAGGAAAATCAGAGTTTCGGCAAACTAAATCCGTGGTCGTAAATTTCAACCGTTATTCCTCCCAAACTATTACGTTTTTGAGGACACGGCCCCCCGTTAGAGTAAATCGGCCCATTTTGGAAGTGGGTTTTCAACCGTTTGGCAAGATTCTTTAGCGTTTTCTCAAAAAGTGAGCCGCAAGATAGCCTCCTGAAACTGATACGAATCTGTGGTCGTACCTTTCCACATTCATTGCTCCCAAAATATTATGTTTTGGAGGAAACGGCCCATTGAGACAGTAAATCGGCCCATTTTGGAAGTGGGTTTTAAACCGTTTGGCGAGATTCCTCACCATTTGCTCAGAAAGTAAGTCGCAAGATCATCTCCTGAAACTGATATGAATTCTTAATTTCTTAATTTTTCACTTGCAGATTGAGAGTAAATTTTTAGGGGTTCTTGGAATCAATGGGAGAGACGGATATGAAAACTATTATATAGTCAAACTTGGTGGTAATCCTCACACCATACAACTATTTTGATTGGAAGCCCAAGGCAGAATTCCAACTCAGAAGGAAAGGATTGTATAAATTGACGATGGCGACAAAAACAGAACCTACATCAGTGATTGAGAAGATGAGATGGGTGAACCATAAGGATGAGGCCACATGACTACTTCTTGAGTTAATCTCCATTGATTTGTGGTTTCATGTTGTCACATGCAAGACTCCAAACGAGATCTGGACCACCTTGGAAGGACTCTTTGGAAAGCAGGATGAGATGCGAGGTCATATTCTTGAGGTAGAGTTGAATACCTTAAACCCTAAAAGTTTTGATAATATACAAGATTTTTTTACTAAATTTAAATCTTTGTTATTAAGCTTGGGTGAATGTGGTATTGATAAGTCTACATAAGATAATGTAGAATCCTTCAGTGGTGCAATAGATTGCTATCGCTGGGAGGCATATTCGTTCTAATAAAGATTGTCTTGGAAAGCCCTCCTGTGTACTGGATGGCGCTAGCTCACATTCCATATCTGTTCTAAAGACTCTCTGGCAATTAATTTTCACCTTCCTCTGGACAGGCAGCAAACAAAACAAAGGATACCATCTCTGCAGGTGGGAGGTAATCTCAAAACCAAAATCGATGGGAGGCTGGGGACTTAGAAACTTGCTTTTCTTTTACAGGGTGATCTCGGCAAATACTCTCTGGAGAATTTTGATGACTCCAGGCCTTTGGAGCAAGGTTATTAAAGACAAGTATATCCCACACCTTCAAGTTCATGTCTAGATCAAATCGGCCTCGGCTACTCCTCCAAGAGGCTCACAAACCTGGAAACATCTCCTTAAATCACTTTTGATCATTCTTTAATGGATCGCTTGGAAACCTGGTAAAGGATCTTTGATCGAAATCGGAAGGGACACCATCCTAAGCTTAGGCAATAAGTCCCTGCTCTCTCCTCCTCTTTTGGCATGATTACACAATAAGGGTATTCACTTCTTGTATCAACTCAACCACACGCTCAGCCGTGGACAGTTAGGCGAAAATTGGTTTAATGGATCCTTTCTATAACTCGAACCGGATTTGGAAGCTGAATGGAACTATTTTACACAGCATTTAATAGGAGCAGGAATCTGCCTTCTGGAGAGGCTGGACTCCCTTATTTGGACGGGAGGGGATAGCTTCAACATTCTCACTGTCAAGAATGCTTACCATGCGTTGGCCACAAAATTTTGGAGACAAAACAATGAAAGCTGACACAATAAGTTATGGAAGGGGGACTGCCCCATGAAGATTAAACTCTTCTTTTGGCTCTTGACAGAAAATAAGCTTCTTGTTTGGGATAATCTCCAGACACGTGGTTGGGAGGGCCCAAACCGCTGCATTCTGTGCAAACTGAATAGCGAATCGGTCAATCATTTATTTATGCAGTGTAATTTTATCTGCTTGGCTTGGCAACATCTCTCCACTGTTTTAAATCTAGCTGAGCCCTGGACTGGTACCAATGTGCCTCACTGCTTTCATAATTGGCTAGTCACAAACAAAAACTACCAAATGCTGTCAGTCCTTCATTGTTGGCATGTCTGGATTTCCAGAAACATTGCTCTCTTTGAAGAGAGATCCCCATCAATCCAAAGGGTGGTTAACATCATTTTAGTTGAGGTGGCCAAATCTGGAACCCAAACCAAAGCCCTGCCCTTTTGTAGACACAAGATAACTAAACCAACTGACAGAGCAGTAGCCTGGTTCGACGGTGTTGCACAACAAGGGAGATCTCTTTGCGGGGCGGAAGGAAAAATCCTCATAAACTCTCACACTTGTATCCGTTGGACCCTAAATTGCGAACAAGGCTCTAATACGAAGGCGGAACTAATGGGAGCGTGGGCTACTCTCATCCTGGCTCAAAGACTGGATATTGATGACATGATGTTACTTGGTGACTCCAAAGTCATTACCGATTGGCTAAATGGCCAGGCTGATCTCCATGTGGCAGCACTGGAATGTTGGAAAGAAAGAACACAAGAGGCATCAAGACACATAAAGAATCTTTCTTACTCTCACATATACAGGGTGGATAATAGCGAGGTGGACACTCTATCAAAAAACGTTTTGTCACTGCCCCTCAGCCAAATTCAATTTTCTCAATGGGAGAATGGCAACGAAGGCCCAACCATCTCGCTAACTCTTTGAAAATTGTCTATATTCTTGTTTTCCGCTCATCTTTATTGGTCTTGTTGTCGATTTTAGTAGAGACTTGAGATAGGAAGTACATTAGAATGGATAGAAATTATCCATTTCAAGATACAGTGTGAAAAGATCAGTACACTTTTCACGAATATTGACTTGTTTTGAATTCTAGAATGTATATTTTTATATCCTTTTGAATATAAAGAGCATTTTTTCCCATGGAAAAAAAAGTCTACACAAGAGAAACAACTTATTCTATCAATCTTGGCCAAGCTAGGACCAGAATACATTGTATATGTCTCCAATTTCCATTCTGGTAGATGTCTTTTTGGAACAAATTGGAAAATGCCTACGTTGGCTTAGTTCATTGAGTCTCTTACACAAGAGCAGACAAAACTCATACATATGGGCCTCATGAAATATCCCAAAGCACATGCACTCACCATGCAGGATGGAAAAGGGTCATTCAAACAGAATAAGAGGGAGGGATATTCCAAATCCTTTAATGATTCTTCAGGTGTTACACATTATTTTGGTCACTCTGGTGATGTCTCTACAGTTATGTGTTCAAGCTCTCATAAAGACCTTTTGCCTGAGAAAAGTAACTATTGTCTTCTTCTACAAAACATATTTTGAAGATGAGTTCGCAGGCTACATGTATTGTAGGGTGCAAGAAACCTTGATTCCTGCAGGCAACCCTATACTTGGAGTGCGAGATGTTCGCAGTCTGCTCTATAGGTAGGGTGCGAACCTTCTTTAAAGCTTAAAAGGAAGAGGAAGTTGCGAAGGTTCTAGAAGATGATCTTCTAGAAAATGAGTTGGCATTCGCATGGTTGGCATCCTACTGACTTTTCAGATTTAGTGGGATCATCCTCATCCCTTTAACCATCTCTCCTTCTCATATATAATGAAAGGTTTCTCAAGGAAGAGGTTAAGCAAGATTGAATAGAGAATTGATGAAAGAATAGATTCAGAATTGTGTGAGGAATCATGTTTGAATTGATGCTTGAGGCCTCCATTTGACCGTCAAGCCACAACGGATCTTCTTCACGCAAGTGTAGAGAAAGTGTGTGTGTTGGAACGAAGGACCACCGAAAGGAATCTTGCGACATCAAGGAAATCCGATTGTATCTTCTACTTTCATTTAATATAATACAGTGGCATGTCCCTTTCCCTTAAAATCACTCTTATTTTATTACATGACTCCTTGATCACATGTTTAGGTCTTCATTGAATATATTATTGTTTCTTTCACCTTGGTCGATTTGTGTCGTTGTAGATCTGATATCTCAAGACTACCAAAGAGAAGCAGGGACAACAGAGACATAAGGAAGCAATATCCAAAGGTATGTCATTTATTCCTTCTTCAACGATAAATTCAATGATTGTGACTTAGGGGAAGTGTCATGCCCTGTCCTGTTTTGTTCTAGATCTAGGTGGATCTAGGGAGATCTGTTAATGTCCACATATACTGATTTATCTGATAACAAAATTGGCGACTTCAATGGGGATCCGACTCATTTTGTGGTCTTTTGTCGGCCATTTTCTCTTAGCCTACTCTTTTTCATTTCCAACCAGTCTCTGAGTCTATGGGAGATCCATATAGACTCTTTGGACCTAGAAGTTCACTTAGATTTTTTGTCCTTTTTCAAAAATCTCTTTGATTTCAAACAGTCTCGCACTGTATCTCTCTAGAGCCTACGAAAACCCTTGATTTTTGCACCCTACTGTTCAATCCAGTGCGACCTTCTCGCACCCTACCTATGTCTAGACTGCGAAAATGCCAAATTTTCGCACTGCACCTCACTATTAGGCTGTGAACTCGTTTGTACATTTTTTGGATTAGGTCTTCTTATATTTTTTGATGCCCAAATTTGTTTGTTTACCTGGGAAGAATTTATTTTGCCAGTGTTTGACTATTTTTTGATTTCAAATCTCGCGGTTGATTGGTTTTTGGAGATCGAAAACTCTTCTCAATCATTTTTTCCCAGTTTTTTACTTCTTGACCTTTTATTGACAAGGGTATAATCTTTGATTCTGAGATCTGAGTGCTTGTTTGATCAAAATTCTTTGATTGGATTAAAAGTTGGGATTGATTTCATTTTTTGATTGCTTGATGCCTGGAAAGTTCTTTGTCCATGTGCATTTGGTGAACTACTTTCTTGTCATTTTTATTTTTATATACGTTAAAAGAGAAACTTTGTTTGGGTTGATTTTGTTTTGAAGTGATTTGATATTGCTTTTAGTTTCTTTGAAACAAAAATCTTATTTCTTTGTTTGCATTAGATTGGGGGCATCCTTGCATTTGAAGTAGTGAAATTGCATGATTTTTGGTCTTAAATTCTAAAAAAAATTCCCCCTCATGGCCGGGGGGGGTCGTGAATCATGTATTGGTGTACAGTCTAGTTGTCTCATTTCTTGAAAATCTTGATATTGATGAGTTTAGTAAAATTTTGGGACGTTGTACATTTGGGGATGATAAATGTTTTCTCCTTCTCGTAGCATAGCTTTCATCGAAATGAAAAGATTGCATATTCATCTCTTTGCATAACTTTCAAGTCGGTCAAAACATCATCTTGTCCACGCCATTTTCCTCTTGAGTAACAACAACCATAAAATAAAGCGCTTATAAAAATTGATTAGACATTTTTATATTTTATGGTAGCACACCTACATTAGATTAGATGTAGGGCTTTGGAATAGGTGTGAAAGATAACTTTCCAAAGCTACAAATGAACATAGTA
>SNQJ01S0053895.1:26321-45110 GCA_010110895.2 Picea sitchensis
GAAGAAAAGTAGAGACAAGTTCCCATGTATGTTATGAAAAGGGCGTCATCTAACTCATATTTGCCCTCATATGGAAGAAGCCTCGAAATTCCTGGAAGACATGACTGTTTCACAGCCTCAACTTCCAACTGCTTATCGCAAGATTTCTCTCAACCCACCTGTAGTTGATGGAATGATCAATCTGGTTCCCCCGTCGGTCAGTCTGATTGATCAAGTGGTCAATTTGGTCACGTCCTTGGTTGAACCAGTAGACCAAGTGGTCGATTCGATCCCATCCTCGGTTGATCCCACTCTCCTGTTAGAGAGTGAAATCCCAGTGGTCGATCCTTTTCCAAGTGTCGATCCCATTCTCCCCTTGGAGAATGCAACCCAAGTGGTCGATCCGATCTCGTCATCCGTCGATCCTACTCTCCCGCTCGAGAGTAAACCCAATACTGCCCATGTTTTTCTCGTTGATACAAACTCTATCGTTTCAGGGGGTATTCCTCCTTCTCCCGTGAAACCCCCTCCAAGTAATGAGGCCATCCTTTTTAATTGGGGTGTGCTAACTGGACCTCGTCTTCCCTGTCACATTCCTTTCCAAATTAAAGTGCAAGTTTGTGGTCAGAATGTTCCTCAGACGTTGATAGATGAAGGTGTGTCCATTAGCATTTTGTCCTCTTTTGCTTGGCAAGCTTTGGGTTGTCCTCAACTTGCCCCGGTTACGCAGAATTTGTTAGCTTTTAATAGAAGAACCAGTCAACCTTTAGGGACCCTTCCTCAGTTTCCTGTAACTTTGGGAGAGAAAACTATCTTTATTGATGTCATGGTTGTCCAAGACCCCTTGGATTTTGCTTTACTCCTTAGGCGAGATTATGTCTATGCCATGAAATCTATTGTTTCCACTCTTTTTCGCATGATATCTTTCCCACACGATGGAAGAATGGTGACTATTGATCAATTTTTTTTCATCGGTCCTGACTAGATTACCTCCCTAAATGGTTCTTATATGAAAACAGTATCACCCCTGCCACATGTCGATTATGTGGCGTTGTCTCCCATGACTTCAACTTCTAATGACTTGGATCCGGTAGTTGACATGGTGATTTCTTCAGTAGGGCTATTGGAGCCTAATCTCTTTAACCCTGTCGCGGTCCTCGACATGTGTTCCTTCTAGAGTGCTTTTCTTCCATCCAGTGAAGATCTCTTGGAATCCATGCCCGAGCTTTGTCCCTTGACATGGTGTTCTTCCAGAGCGTTATTTTCTTGGAAGCCATGATCAAGCAGAGGTCACAAGCATAGTTTCGTTTATCTGTGGAAAGCTCGTTAAAAAATGAAACATAGGTCACGAGCATAGTTTTCCTCTTTGTAGAAAGCTCGTTAAAAAATGAAACAAAAATCTGGGGATTGAACCCAGAGCCATGAGCATAGTTCTTTTTCTGTGTCAAGCTCGTTAAAAAATGAAACAGTCCCCTCTCTTGAACCTTCTTTTCATCCACTCTTATCCTTTTTCTCCATCTAGTAACGAAATTGGTGACAACCTCAAAGTCAGTGAATGAATTGAAGCTTGGAGGGCATGTCTCCAGCCTATGATGATCATTCTGGAGTTAAGTCTCTAGCTTTCAAGTTGGGCGCATACTCAAGCTCAGTCTTCGTTCGTTCTCGCACTCGAGAATACATGAGAACGCAACCGAGTATACTTTTCTCGTCTTTTCATACTCATCATGGTAACACAAAAACGACGAAAATAAGGGAGTATCCATTAAGCTCTTTTCACGCTACATAAAAACAAAAATATTGCCGAGCGATCTTGTTCTTTTCACGCTCGTAAAAGTATTTGAAGAAAATGTTCGATGAGCGATAGTTTATCACTTTTTCGGTCTCGTCGAACTAATTTACAAAAAAGGAACTGAGAGAGTTCTCTTTCAGTGTTTTTCAGACTCTCAAAACATAAAAAAAAACCCCGAGTTTTCTATCTTTGGACTCATTAAACAAACATTGAAAGGCCCTTTATGGGACCTAACCACTCCTTCTTAGGGTTCGTTAAATATACTCTGAGGGACTCATCCGAAGGATGAGCTTACATCGACAAGCATATGTTATCCTCCTCAAGATTGTGTAAAAATAAAGAGGCACTCGCCAAAAATGGTGGGGGAAGTTTTGGGAAAGGGATGTGTTTTGGTATTTGTATTAATGGCAATAAGCATCGCTCTTGAACATGACACCCCCTATTCGTCATTTGAATCTGGGTTGGGAAATCCATTTGTCTCTCGTCTGACTTACTACAAGGTCATATCTTGGGTCGTCTTTGAGTCAATGTTGCCAAGACCATTGTCGTGTCGTTCATATGTTCAAGAGAAGTCCAAACAAGCCCTCCATTGAGTCGGCCATCTACAATTGTCGATTATTACCATGTCGGACTTCCCTGTGTCTGTTTCAAATCATATTCATACTTTGAATTACCCTCAAAATTTGTTACTTATTTCGTGTCATTGATGGGGGATACATCAAGGCCCTCCTGTGATGAGACTTTTTCTGTCGACTCCAACTCATTATCTGGGAATAAGACTTAGAAATCATTTAGTACCTTAGAACCTACATGCTTTAATGGCAGGTCTCTTCACTTTCGGTAGTGGATTCACATCATTGGTCCCTGATCGAGAGATTATGCTGAGTGTTTGACTTCGACTCATTTATTCACATTCATACAGATTGTACTTAGGTACCTTGGGAGTCATTGACATCAATGGTGATTTCCCTCGCAATTGTTAACGGTTTTCATCAATGACCGGTAATCAAGTGGTTTCTACCATGTTCGACTTTGACACATGTAATCACATGGCTAGATTCGTACTTTTAGACGACAGGGTTGAAGACCCTGGGTCTCATCTTTTTGGTCCAGGTTGCGATGGAGTATTCATGATTTGTATCGACACATAGATCCACTTTGTATGTCGCGTGGCTATGTCCTAATCTGAGTCTTCTAACATAGATCCACAGTGTATTCCTGGTGTCTATGTAGTATTTTGATGACATGGATCCACGGTGTATGATTGGTGGCCATGGCCTGCATTTATGATTTCATTCATTTATGGTCTGAGCATGGGAATGCCTACCTCGGAACTGGTATTATATTCTGCAGATGCTTGATTGTTTGCAAGTTTCCGATTAGGTGTGCTCCTTGTTTCTGACACACACACACATTTTACAAAGTATTTCGGTCGTCATGAGTTCCAACCTCATACTTTGGGGGGTATTCTGTTACACATTATTTTGGTCACTCTGGTGATGTCTCTACAGTTATGTGTTCAGGCTTTCATAAAGACCTTTTGCCTGAGAAAAGTGACTGTTGTCTTCTTCTACAAAACATATTTTTAAGATGAGTTTGCAGGCTACATGTATTGTAGGGTGCGAGAAACCCTGATTCTCGCAGGCAACCCTATACTTGGAGTGCGAGATGTTCGTAGTATGCTCTATAGGTAGGGTGCAAACCTACTTCAAAGCTTAAAAGGAAGAGGAAGTTACGAAGGTTCTAGAAGAGGATCTTCTATAAAATGAGTTGGCATTCGCATGGTTGGCATCCTACTAACTTCTCAGATTTAGTGGGATCATCCTCATCCCTTTAACCATCTCTCCTTCTCCTATATAGTGAAAGGTTTCTCAAGGAAGAGGTTAAGCAAGATTGAATAGAGAATTTATGAAAGAATAGATTCATAATTGTGTGAGGAATCATGTTTGAATCGATGCTTAAGGCCTCCATTTGACCGTCAAGATACAACGGATCTTCTTCATGCAAGTGTAGATAAAGTGTGTGTTGGAACGAAGGACCACCGAAAGGAAGCTTGCGACATCAAGGCAATCCGGTTGTATCTTCTACTTTCATTTAATATAATACAGTGGCATGTTCCTTTCCCATAAAATCACTCTTATTTTATTACATGACTCTTTGATCACATGTTTAGGTCTTCATTGAATATATTATTGTTGCTTTCACCTTGGTCGATTTGTGTCATTGTAGATCCGATATCTCAAGACTACCAAAGAGAAGCAAGGACAACAAAGACATAAGGAAGCGATATCTAAAGGTATGTCATTTATTCCTTCTTCAACGATAAATTCAATGATTGTGACTTAGGGGAAGTGTCATGTCCTGTCCTATTTTGTTCTAGATCTAGGTGGATCTAGGGAGATCTGTTAATGTCCGCATATACTAATTTATCCGATAACATCGGGTTCCAAAGACTTTTCAGATTCCAAGAAGAAGAAGAAGGGAAAGAAGTGCACTTACTGCAATAAACCAAATCATGAAGAATCCACATGCATGAAGAAACAGATCGATCTTATGGCACATGCACTTCAACAGAACAACCTTGGAAACTTCATTCCAGAGGGAGTCAAGAAGCAGAAGGAATAAGATCTTGCTCCTAAGAAAGGTAATCATCATGCTCTTGTTGAAATTAATTCCTCATCTGATTCATGGATTATAGATTCTGGTGCATCCCATCATATGGCAGCGAAAGAGGAAGTTTTCTCTTCCTTGATTCCATGCTCAAGACCCCCTATTCTCATGGGGGATGATACTCCAGTAGCAGTAGTAGGAGAAGGGAGAGTGGAAATCCACAATGGCAGTTTTGAGAATGTTTTACATGTTCCAAATCTTTCTATGAATCTGCTCTCAGTTTATCATATCACTCAGAAAGGCAAAAAGGTTGAATTTACATCAGATTCAGTTTCAGTAATTGACATGCATGACAATTCCATTGTTGCAATTGGTGAGGTGGATCACAAGTCAAGGTTGTATAAATTCACTAAGTTTTTTGACGATGACTCTTCTATTCTACTCACACATAAGGAGAGTGCTTTGCATGCACCTCCAGTGCAACATGCATATACTCTTGTTCTTCCATCAATTTCATACATCAGAGATGATTCCATACACTTAGATTTTGTACATGGAAATAAGCAGTTAGTACATCCAGATAAGAAGCCAGTGCCGAAGCTTCAACAGATGCCCAAGAAGGCACATACCACACTTCAGGCAGTAGGCAACCTTGCAGGGAATCCATTGGATTTGAGGAGGACTCGATCTCAGCACGAGGAGCCTTCTCATGTATTTTTAGCTTTAGAACCTGTGATGCCCATGCATTGTTATATGGTTCAATCTACTGATCCACAGAACTACAATAGGGTTGTGGGAAATCCATTATGGCAAGTAGCCATGCAGAAGGAGTATGACTCAATCCTACAAAACCAGACTTGGAATCTGGTTCCACATCCACCAGAAAGGAATATTTTCAGGTGCAGATGGGTCCACAGGATCAAGAAGTACAAGGCCCGACAAGTTTCCAAAGGACTTCATCAGATCCATAAAGATTTCTACATCTTCATGAAGACTTTCAACGAGCAGAAGTTTCAGAATTTGCGGGATCATCTTCTAGTGAAGAACATAGTTGTCTAGTAGCTGTTATTTTCTTTTTTTGATACATTATATTTTGAGGGGGGGTTTTGTTCATTAGTTACATTGTACATGAGTACCTAAAATGGCCTAGTAGCCGAGACTCATTTTTTACTCCATAGTGATGTTCAAGGGGGGTGTTGTAGAAATTTCTATTTTTCGACACACTAGTTCAGTGGGAGTTAACTAACTAGTTCTATTTAGACTTTCTATTTTTACCATCACTATTATGCATGCATGCATTCCTAAGGAAAGTTAACTGCTTGATTTCTTTTCTTAATTATGGAATGTTTTGCCCTATATATGAGTGTATTCCACTCATTCATTTAATCATATTGATCATGATCTATGTATCAATCATCAGCTCATTGGAGTAGTGTGAATATATTTTCTCATTCTTCCATATTGAATCTCTCTTCCTTTGTTGAAAAGCTTTGTTTGTACTTGCTTTAGCTAGATCTCCTGTGCAGGTTTCCATGAAACACTGACAGAGATCAAGAGACAGATCCAAGAACTGCTCAACAAGGGGCACATCTGTTCCAACTCATCGCCTTGTGGAAGCATAATCATACTGGAGTAGAAGAAAGACGAGACATGGCGACTCTGCATTGATTATCGGGCCCTGAATAAAATCACAGTTTGGAACCAGTACCCGATTCCCTGAATCGACGACCTTCTTGATCAGCTCACGGGTTGCCAAATACTTCAATAAGATTAATTTGAATTCTGGCTACCACCAGGTCCCAATAGAATAGACAGATGTATGGAATAATGCCTTCAAGTCAAAAGAAGGTCTTTTTGAATCGTTGGTCATGCCCTTTGGTTTGAAAAATGATCCAATAACTTTTATGAGGATGATGGACGATATCATGTGACCTTTCACCAGTACTTTTGTAGTGGTGTATCTGGATGACATCCTCATCTACAACAAGACCTGGGCAGAACACTTGCAACATATTCAATAGGTTTTGCACATCCTACGGCAACACAAACTATATGCAAACTTGGAAAAATGATCCTTTAGCATGGACATGGTCCATTACTTAGGCTACATTGTTGATTAACATGGTGTGCATGTGGATCCAGCCAAGATCCAAGTCATCTGTGACTAGCCATCCCCAACCACACTCACTGAGCTTCGAAGCTTCTTGGGCCTCACCAATTTATGTCGCAGGTTCGTGCTGGGATTCTCTCATATCGCATGGGCCCTCAACCAAGTAACTAGGGATGGTGGTAAGGATAAATTTGTGTGGGGCCTGTCCCAACAACAAGCCTTCAATGACTTGAAGTAGCGTTTGTGCTCATCCCCGGTACTTTCATTATTGGACTTGCAACATCCCTTTGAGATCGAGACAAATGCTTCAAACTATGTTGTGGGCGTCGTTCTCACTCAACACGACCACCCCATGGCATATCATAGTGAGACACTATCAGACGCTTTCTATAAGTAACCTACTTATGAAAAAGAAATGTACTCCACCATGTAAGTCTGTCGCTAGTGGAGACATTACATTATGGGGAAGGAGACAATCATCCACACTGATCACAAGCCACTACAGTTCATGCAAAACCAAGGAAAATTGTAGAATGGTCGCCATCAGAAGTGGTCCACATACTTACATCAGTTCCACCTCAACATCAAGTATAAAACAGGAAAGACCAACCGAGTCGTTGATTTCCTCAGCTGACCTCCAGTCGCGGCACTCACCACGGTGCTAGACTCTTGTGGCCATGAGACCTCCGGATGGCCCCACCTCTATGAGACAGACCCTGACTTCTCCACCACCTACCAAATGTTGGGAGCAAACTCAATGGTCACTAATTTTCATCTCCAGGATGGGTTGTTGTGTTGTATGGGACATCTCTGTGTTCTATCAAGCGAGCACGCAAAGCTGATTTGGGAAGCTCACTACAGTCGGGTGGTAGGACACTTTGGCGTGAAAAAGACAATGGAAGTGTTGCAGAAACATTTCTACTTGACGAAACTTTGACAAGATGTCGACAAGTATATCAGGTCCTGCATTGCTTGCACTATTACCAAACCGACCACTAATAAACAGGGTATGTACACCCCTCGACCTAGTCTTGAGAAGCCATGGGAATCCATCTCAATGGAATACATGTCAGGCCTCTCGTCCAACAAGAGGGGCAATGACTGTGTTTTTGTGGTTGTTGACCGCTTTTCCAAGATGGCGATTATGGTCGCCTGCAAGAAGAACATCACTGCAAGGGCTAGTTCCAAGCTCTTCTTTGAACATGTCTGGGTACACTTTGGGATCCCGCAAACCATTGTCTCATATTGGGACATTCGGTTCCTAAACACATTTTGGTCGAGCCTCTGGTCACTATTGGATATCAAGCTCACCAAATCCACTACCTTCCACCCCCAGACAGATGGCCAAACTAAGGTCGTCAATCGGATGATCGTACATATCCTGCACATGTACAATTCCAAGCACCCCCACACATGGGATGAGAGTCTTCCCTATGTCCAACATAGCTACAACCATGCCCTGCATAGCTCAACTGGCCACAACCCCTTTCAGGTGGGGTTGGGATTCCAACCATTGGGCCCCATGGATGTTGCACTACCCCTGGCGACCACCTCTGTAATATCCCTCGGTCGAACCCAATTGTAAATGTAATGTAAGTGTACTTAAGCTGGTGAGTTGTTTTGACATAATTTTGCAATGCACCTTTCATGGCATAGTTCGTGCATGTACTGCGCAGTAAAATGATGTAGTGTGCACATTCCTGGATACCGCATGTAGTAACTAAAGTGTGCGCAATATTGAGGTCAACAAACCTTGTGTACATGATATGTGTTATAGGCTGGTGAGCCAGTTACTATAAGATGAGATGCTTATGTTTTGAAATTAGGCCAGAGTGCCTAGATGTTAAAGGCAAGTGCGCCCATTTTGTATATGTTTCATGATTAATATAAAATACATCGTTGCATGCAGACTGACCACGATAAAAGAGATGGGGGACTAAACTCCACCAGTTAGGGAAAGGGAGGGCCAAAAGTTAAGGAAAGGGCTAAGCTAGAGAGCTTAAGCCAAAAAGGAATATTATATTAATATTTCTTTAGTCATAAAGTATGGATAATTATTTTATCCTAAGTTCCAAAGTTGTGGACAAGTGGGCCAAAGTAGTTCCCAACATGACAAGTGTCAAGTTGGAAACATGCATATATAATTGTGGGGACTTAGCTCATTTGGATACACTCCCATCATTAAGACCATCATCTCTCCCATGATTCCTTCGAGGATTCAATCATGACTCCGTGACCATTTTTCACTCATGCAGTTAATGATCCTTCAGACATTCATTTCACTAAACCAGAATTGTATCCATAGCCATATATGTTGTGTGGATGGTTAGCTTGGGAGTTCGACTGAAGAAGCGGGTTGTTAGGCCCGTGAGATATTGAAGAGGCAGGTTGTCAGGCCCGTGAGCAATTCTCTGGGTGAGATAATTGCTAGGAATTGACTTCCTGAAGGCACTAAATTGCAGCTACAGGGCTCTGAGACTTCCTGTCTGGCCTATTGTTGAAGCCCTGGAAGGGAAGTGGGGCAGTCGAGGTACTGTTGAGCAGAAAAGGGGCACACTTCCTTGGGTGAGACAAGCATGTGGGGAATGAGGGACTGTAGGCTGTTAGTTGAGTGAGCGCCTGGGACAGAGTCTTTCCTGTTGTCTATGAGCCTATAGCCTGATTAGAAATTCCTTTACCCGGCTGGAGTTTAGTCCCAGCTCGGGGGTGAATCACTATTGAGAGTGATGAACAGTGCAGTCTAAGGCTGGGAGGTTCATGGACGGTCTGCACGTAGTTGGTGACATTCTTACGAAGATAAGTACCAATTGTGTGATAAATTTACATGTTGCATTGTTAATTACGTGCTTATTTTATGGGTTTATCATATGTGTGGTTATAACCGTCTGTAAGTTTTGGGTATTTCATGTATATGTTGCATGTCTATGTTTACTATTATTACCGTGTGAATTCATGCCAATACATAATGTATTTGTCTGTTATGTTTTATATTGAAGCTTCCGCAAGAGTGTTGTATGTGTATGTTTTAAATGCATGCAATTAGATAAAATTTATGTGGCATAGTTCAGTTGGTTGTTGGGCATGTCATTGTATGTTCTGTAGTGAGAGAACGAAAGTGTTCCCTCATGTAGTGTGGCCCGACCATGGGTGGTCGGGGACATTACAACCTCGGCCGACTCATCCCCTGCTCCACTAGAAGCTGACAAAGCCACTCGATTCATTGAGCGGATCCAACACATCTACCAACAGGTTCAGGACATTTTACATAATTCCAATGCCAAGTAGAAGCAATGCCATGATCAACATCGGGTGTCACATAAGTTTCAAGTGGGCAACAAAGTTTGGTTGCACTTGAGAAAGAATGCCTTACAGGGCCCCATCAAAATCTTTTCCCACTCCAGTATGGTCCATACACCATCACCAAGGTTGTGGGTGACAATGCTTTTGCACTCAACATTCCCCCTTTCCTTGGCCTGCACCCAGTGTTCAACGTGGCTCTCCTTCGACCATATTTCCCACCATTATTGGACACCTCAGATATAGCAGAGCAGTTGACACCAACATAGCTCAACCCTGACTGCATGCAACAAGAATCCAGTGATTATATTGTGGACACACAGATCAAGGGCACCCGACAACAAAGGATCCAACTTTATTGAGTTGTCAAAGCAGGGCAGCTCCTGCACCAAGGCAAGTGGCTCACCCGAGGCCAAATTCAATAGAAATTTTCTCATTTGATGGGGGAACTCAAAGAAATGGAGACCATTGCTTCCTAAGGGGGGAGGATTGATCCAGATGGATTTCAGTAGCCTCCCACCTATTCCAACTGGTTCATTTTGGCATTTTTCCAGTTTGGCAGTTTTTTTCCTAGTTTTCGGGTCCCTGACTTGCAGGGTCGTTTTGAGGCCCTAAACAACGTTTTTAGGGCTCGCCACAGTCATAAATGACCTCTGTTAAAGAGAAGCGAAACGTGTAGTCCTCATATAGACCTTTCCAATAGGCCATCATGCGCTTAAAACGAAGATCGTATGCAAAATTCACAACACCAAGAAGTTGATGTACTAACTTACCCAAACGGGGCCCACACGACTTTTGGCACTTCATTTCCTAGGGTTAGGTTTTTGGATGTATAGGGTTTTTGACATTCTGGTTTATTGTAAAAAGGCCTTCAAAGCCTCATTGTAATCATCTTGTTGCGAATGAGCGCGTTTGTCACATCTCTTCTCAGAGATAAGCTGCCACCATTCCAACAAGCTTGTTTTCCGCTGCATTTTACAGTTTCAGCTTATTTCCTTATTGAATAGAAAACCAGTTTTATTGTATCTCTATTATTCTGTGTTATGCATATTTTAATAATCTATATTCATTTCATTCTTCTCATAAAATTTGGATCACTATGAGGTTGCCAAATTTGGTCTGTCTTTGACCAGAATTTAGCTCTAAGTTTCAATATCCAAAACTGTCCTTTGCTGTGTTTTAGGACAACAAACAATTTAGTAACTTTCTGCCCATAATTTTTATTGGTTAAGTGTTCTTTGAGGTGTCCTTGCAAGTGTTTTCGAACTGGTGGTTAGCACATGCAATATAACTCAAAACAAGTAACGCTCCTCTACTCTTTACAACACAAATAATATGATCTACACTCTAAGAATGAATGAAAATAGGACATAGTTATTTTTGGTCAGCATAACCCTGGATAAAACCCCTCGGGGAAAACCAATTTCGAATGGAAGTATATATAAGTGGTGTCTAAAGCATGAGATACAACAAGAAATACAATATGATGGAACCTGTATACAAAGCAAGCTCCTCTCGAGACTTTCCAAAGGAACCAAGAAGAAATGTGCCAAAGCTTAGTGCACCTCTTCCCCTTGTTGCCAAACTCACTCAAGTGATGTGCCCTTGACCTTTTTTTCTTTGAAGAAGAATCCATTCCACCACAATGTGCTCTTGTGTGCTACCTCTCCAATGAAACAAACCAATCTGCAATCCCTCAAGTCTATCTCATGCTTGCTAGGTGTGTGCCCTCCTCCAAGCCAAAGTGATCACCACAAAATAATAGGGGTCCAAGCTCCCATAGCTCCTCCATGAATAGAATCACCTAAGTGCCCTCTTCCAATGATTCCAACCTCATCATCATGATCCCTCTCAAACTCTCCAAGTGGGCAAATGAATGTATGAGCCTCTCTTGACCCCTTGTGCCCTCCTTGAGCAATCCATAAGGAAACCTAAATGTGGATGGCTAGGATCATCCCAAGCCATCCATAATAAATGGTTGAGATCATCCCATAATAATATCAACTCAAAACCCACTTTGGGTTAAGTTACCTAAGTTCACTTTATGTCTCCTAATTCACCCACAAAGTGAATTNTACAAGGTACAAAGGTACCAACATCTCCCTTTTGTGGTTAGAGGCTCAAAACCATAAGGGAACCACTTCCTGAGGTACACCAAAACTCAAAAGAAAAGAAGCCACTATTCAAGTCGCCTCGGTCCATATCGTTATTTTTCTCCAAGTTATGGTGTACTCTAGATGATATGGTTTTCATAGTAAATTCAAGGGCTACCACTCTTCCAGTGTTTTACAAAGTGAATCCTTTCGATCTCTGGTGGACAATGAAACACGTATCATACATGACACCACCAACAAAAGACGACATTTGACTCCCAAACTAGTGAAAAGAAGCCACACTATGATTTCAATACTATTGGAATTGGAGAAACAATCTCATTCTGCGGATATAAGTGGTTTTGAGCTGGAGGCTTGCAATGGGTGATGATCTCCCACTATCCCAATCTGTGTTAGTTTTCAATTTGAATTTGCTGGACTGATAGGGTCATCATAACTTATGTAGGGTGTATTTCACTACGTGTTTTTTCCTTTGAACGAATTTTCGGGGATGAAGACGAGCTTTTGATGAGGGATGAAGGACGTGGCATTCTAGGTACTCTAGCCTTAAATTATTTAATATCGTGGAGTGATATGAAACTTGTGATTAGAATAATAATGCACTAAATAACTTTCGCTAAAATTAAATACTCAACAACATAAAGAAACTAGATTCACAAATTTTTGGTCAACAATCGGCTCATTCTCATTAATCAAAATACACATATCACATAATGAAATCCAATGTCCTCGACACTCTACTACTTGGTTTTCAATGAACTCACTATTTGACTTTGATACTCAACTCTAAGTTTGATTGGATATGGATCAAATAGCTCCCTTAATCTCCTATTTACAACTATAGCAATTGCCATCCTCTTTATTGTCATCACAATGATTATTCATCTCCCTTTTTAATTCTTTATTTGCACTTTGTCACTTCACCTTTTATATGAATACTTAGCACTATGCTTGATTATTTGACTTCCTCATATACAATATTTCAACTTCATCCCATGCTTTGTGGCACTATCATGCGTGCTTGTCATGATTGTTACTTGTTCACTACTATCACAGCTATTCCTTGTTCACTACTATCACAATTATGAGGGCTCAATATTAACACATAATAGGTGTTGATGCTGACATTTCTTTGTCATTTTGCTTGGTAGTAATTATATGTGAATAAAGATCCGTAATTAAATGAGAATAAAGATACTTGTTTTAATGGCGAAATCTTTATTGTTCATACTTTTTTTGAAGGCATTATTATTTTGTTAGTTGATTATTACAGAATAGTCAAGTGTGTACAATCATTTTATAACTATTTCTTCAATTTTAGAGGATAATTTTTAAATATTTTTTTTATTCAACTAATTGAGAGTTTAGATTTCATATTCATCTTATAACTCTTTGTCTATGCTTTAGATAACTTGCAACACTTGTACTAGATTGACACATTGTTTTTTTTCTATATCTACAATGTTTGATTCCCGATGCCTCTTCACTTCAATGGAGGGACTTTTAGCCATGATTATCTACATTGAAGGGCGAAGGAACTAAGCTTATATCTACACAACAACCCTAAAATGAAGGGTTGAGAACCAGCATTAGTGTTGATAGTATTAATTGTTTAGATTGTTGTTTTAGAACTGTTGTTCCTGAGTTTATACTTAAGGCTCAAATCATAATGTCAGGCATCAGGAAATAAGGAAAGTTTTAATATTTGCTTTTTCTACCTTAGTTATGTGAGAAAAATTCCTTAAATTGAATTAATAATATAACAACTTAGAGGTCATTTTTCATGTATGAGTTAAAATTAAAAGTATTGAATGTAATGAGAGAAAAACATAAAGTTGTTAGACAAAGCAAGGCATCAATCATAGAAGAATCTTACTTTGTTACAGAAGAAGAAAATAGATAATATAACCTTAAATGAAGCATAAAATGTAGCAATCCAATTAACTCACAGGTCTTGTATTTACTAACAGTAAATACAGAGGAAAAGTTGTTCGCTATCAAATAACTAAATGAAATGTAATCACAATAGAGGTTGTACTAAATCGTGATCAGGCATTCATCAAGGAAATATATAAAAAGATGTTGAGATGTGGAAAGACAGAAGAACACATAACTCAAACTGGGCGAAATGTGGAATCTTTGGTCTGCACTTGTATTAATTCTCTATGAGGAGAGTTTTCTCAATTACATCCGGCAAGAAGTAGCCTTTGTTCATTCTTTTGAATATCTATTTATACAAAATATTCTCAACCTAAGCGGTTGGAATTCTCGTTATTTCTAAATAGTAATGGTTACAAAATGGGAAATTTGAAACGCTTCGCTTGTTTCTCCTCTGTCTCTTTCTCATGCTGGCAGAGGCATTTTCCTTTCTTGTTCCCAGTTCGGACACAGATAATCTCTAATCATGACCTGTACATAAGATATGCACAGGTTACCTCATTGGTTCTTTGAGGTACTGCCCTTTCCTTGTCCAATACATTTGACACACCTGCTTACAAATTGTGCTATTAGTTCTGTCATATCCTTTGCCTAAAAAATATACAATTTCCTTTCTAATAGTGGTAATTTGTCTTCCAGTCTTTTGTCTTCTGAAATCATTGACTGTAGCTACAAATTAGGTTTCACCATCCATCTATCTATCTGAGTGATGTCGACCTGTTTTAGCTGCGAGATTTCAACCTGAGATTCTTCTAAGCTTGTTTTGATATCAAGTTGATGTTTTTCTACGGACTTCAACAAGATCATCTTTTTCGAGGTCTAAAGACTCTTTATTCAGTGAGTGAAAAACCTCTTCATAAGCCTCTTTGATTTTCTTAGTTGTTCTTTTACTTTCGGCTATGTTGGTCTCCCAGGTCTTCAATATTATGTCACCTCTGACCTGTTCTGAAACAGACAACCTGGGAACTACAGATATTTCTTCTATGGCCGATGACACAACCGCTTCTTGAAAAGTGACCCGAGCTACAGTAGCCTCTCTTTCTTTGAAACAAATATTATCCATGATTCTTTCACCACCCGAAAATGATTTTGGATAATTTCCACCTTGTTCAAAAGGCTTCGTTGCGCTAACTCCAACTTCTTACATATCTCCAATTCCTATGCTTGGAAAACGGTTATATCTATAACCATGTTCTCAGTCAACTTCACCTTGGCATGTAATTGCTTCACCAATTCGCTTTGTTGAATGGCCCGTTCTTCACTTGCCTACACATTCTTGTGCATCTCGTCAAGATTGGATTTGAGCTTTTGAATTTCTTGTCTATCGCTTACTCTAGCCCGTTCAAGGATTTTGTTGACTTCACTCCTGACATTCTTCTCTACAGTTCCTATTTGATCCTGCAATTGGCTTATTAATATATTTCTCTGTTTCAATTGCTTTGCCAAGTTTTCGACTGACCATTGATTGGCCGTAGCGAAGGCGCCCAATGAACCAGCCATTTCCTTGGTGAGCTCTGAATCATCCAAGTTCTGTCCATCAAATATCATTCTTTGCCTTTTGGTTACTACCCCTTCTTTCTGTTGCGATTCTCTTCTGACTATGGCCCTCCTTTTCTTGCTAAAGAAAAAATTTGAAGGAGGCATCTCTTCAAGCGAGATCAGGGTAAGATCGCTTGCAAAAATAACTTCAAGAACAGGAGTTCTGAAACTTGACTGCATAGGGGTTAGTTCTATAATAGGACTGCCTATCTCTACGAACTGCTTTCCTTCTACTGTTTGTGAGGTATCAGTAGGGGTGATTGACGATAAAGGAGGTACCATTTGTTTTTGTTTTAGAAGTGTCTCATATTGAACCTTTGTCTGCGGCCCTAGATATCTTGCCCGCGAGGTTTCTAATTCTTGTGTAGACACTTCAAGCTTCTTTGGAATTTCTTTGGTAGTTTGTTTACCAGAAGACTCTGGTTCAAAACCTGGAGGTATGGATCCCTGCACCAGAGGAGTGGTTATCAATTCTCCCTGAAGTATCTTGGAAAACTATTTTGTACGTGCCTTTGGAAAGTGAAGAAATTGGCTTGTTGGTCAGGGGTTAACATTTGAACAATGTCTTGTACCTCCTCATAAGATCTGATTCCCCTGAATATATCGTCATATGGGGAATCTTCATGCTCATATCTTTTCATATTGCATTGAGCTAGGTGATTCTCCACGATCTTGTATGGATCATGCAGCCTCTACTTTTGGAATGGCCAAAATCTAACAAGGAAAACCTACCAACCTGTACAGGGAAAGTTGGCCAAACTTTCTTCTGAGATGCTTTTAGCTCTTTGCCAATGCCTCCTGTTACCGTTTGGTAAGCCAATTCTCTGCACACCAGTCTGTCGGGCAGAAGCTTTGGGAGAGCGTGAGGGGAAACCAAGCATCCGAAAACCCTGATATAGGAGAAATTTTCTTCAATGAACCAATCTGCAACTTTTTTGAGGTTTCCCATAATTTGGTTTGAAATCCGAGGAGGTGGGTGACCATATAGTGCTTGATGAACAAGGATCACTACATTATAACAAATTTCATAAAAGAAGTCTTTGGCCTTTTCCTCCCATAGTTTGGAATGGTAAAAATGGATAGGTTCTGCCCTGGTTGGGTTCCAGCTCCAATTCATCAATGGAAATGGAGTCATAAAACAAATGGCGTCCATGACATACGTAGACATATAAAAAGGGGTAGTTTGACCTTTTGACTTCGCCATTTGATACTCAGTAATTTCCTTGGCTAGGTTATCGGACAATATCTTAGCCCAGTTGAAAGTGTAGCCCTCGACTGCCTCATGCATGATTGATACCCATTCCACTGGGAAATGAGTAGGGATTTTCCTTTTGAATATTCTACATAGCATCATGGCTACATAGATCATATGCTCGTTCAATGACGCAGTGGAATAAACACCACGGGAGTCAGCTCTGAACATCGCTGGAATTCCCCACCAGGATTTAACTATATCTAGGTAGCTTCGATCAAATTGCACACATTCTTTTTGTTCAAACTCCTTCACGAACGCAACATTATAAATATATTTTGGATCAGGGGATAACTTATACATTACTTGGAGGTGTTTCAGCCTGAAAGAGCCAACAACGACCTTTTGATGATTGATGATGCTCCTGGTATGCACATCGGTGTTTTCCAGACCCCAGCTTATCAATCATTATATGGCATGAGCTTCAGCCGTGTAGCTATTTTATGAAGCTCAGACTCTGCTATAGTTTTGAGTTTAGTTCTATGAGTGTCATTCGTTTCATCTCGAGAATTATCTGGGCAACTTATAACTTCATGCTCCAAGATTTTGAAAATCTGTGTCCAGGATCTAATTGAGTCTATAGCTCATGGCATAGTATTAGACATAACGTCTGCGTGAACCTTCATCGACATCATCATTCTTCTTCGATGCTTTCCTGGGTGCCATGATATCAGAAATTGAATGCGAATACCTATTACAGGGGAAAATGTGTAAGCTTTCCTTGTATAAAACTCACTATTTTGCTGAAGGTAAAAATGAAATTCAAAATAGAACACTTTTATTTACACTCAGTTTGCATTAATTCGGGCATGCTTTTACGGATGCTGAATTTATTGGCTTTAATGAGGAAAGTACATCTGGAAATATGCACTCTACGCTAGAAATCGTTTCCGTTGATCCATAATAAATGTTACTAAAAATCAACAATTCACGATCGAGAGTTTTGGATGGAACAAAGCTAAAATATCCCGAAAGCGAATGCATGAAATATTAATTTACACTGTTAATTTCCTTTTGAGATGTTAATTAATCATGTTTAAAACTCAATGCTTTCGGGAACTCGGGTTTCGGGATTTTTTGGATGTGATGAATGATAAACCCCTGATTCCTGAAACGTGAAATGATTAATTATCTTTGACTTAGTTTGATTTAATTAATCGAGATTTAATCTTTTGTCATTTTATCGTTTCGTAGGTTTGCAAGTTGACTCTTTGTTATATCTCTGAAAGGCCATTACCTGCAACGACGTGTCAAGGATGAGTCATCCTAGAGGTGCCACGTGTTAATTTGAATCGTGCGAACCCTTAAATGGAAAGTTCAGAAAAACTGTTGCTTCTCTACTAGGAGAAGACTCAAGACGCATGCGTACATAATGACTCGTGTCTTTAAAGTTTCAAGAACAGTTAAAACGAACATCTTTCGGGTATCAGGGTTTCGAATGTTAAGACATAACGAAATATCCGAAACGCAAAACTCCGAAGCAATTTTTCAGCGATTTGACTCATTAATCATTTGGCGGCTCCACAAATTTTAAAGATTTCAGATCATTCGATCATACAAAAAAAATTATTAACAGTGAAACTCAAGCGCGTTTTGTTCTTATTAAATGAGAATACAATTTATTAAGTCTAAAGTTTATAAAAATATGTGTTCCAACAAGAACTATGTTTAAAGTTTTTTTTTTTTATGGTCATCATTCTATGGCTTTATTACTTTTAACTTTTTACTCTAGGTGACCAGTGTTGCTTAACAAGAATTCTACAAATGGCCTCTCTATTGGTAGGTTCCACAAAGAAACATTGTGTTTTCACATTCTAGTCTTTGAATCCATTGAGAGGTATCCTATCTATTATATTGTTTGTTGGGCCAAGACTTAGGTCGAACTTGGCACTAGTTCAGGATAGGTAATGACTCCCTTTTGGATTTGACTTATGTCCAACTTAAGAAATCCACCAAATGTATTTTTAACTCTTTCTTGAACTTGTGGAACCACAAGAGGATGGGGAGGTTCAATAGTGTCACCCACAATGGAGTTGTTGTGATAGTCATGACACATGAGTTTAAATCTTGGAACCATAGTTTAACAAAGATGTTAACTGGCCCAAAAAACTAGTCTCTCTTCCAAGACATTTATGTGATCTTCAAGATTGGAAAAAATAGT
>SNQJ01S0053896.1:0-13419 GCA_010110895.2 Picea sitchensis
TTGTATTTGTCATAAGTCTGGTTGTACTTTGGAATAGGTTAGATTATGTTTAGCATTTAAGGAATTTTTAAAACTGTTGGCTTTTTATACTTTATTATTGGTTAATTGTCATAGTATTATTGATATGAAATTCCTTTTTCTTTCATACATGTCAACAATACATTATGTCCCCGTCATACTATGTTTTTTATCTCAATATGTTGCAATGTCTCATGTTATTCATATGTTGTAAGTAATTGTAATAGTTAAAAGAATATTTTTTTTAATAATGCATTTAGTTTTTCTTGCTACATAATCTATATGGGAGGAAAAAATATGTTGTCTTGATTGAAGAATTATGTTGATCTTTGAGGTCATAATTTAGGGTATTGAATTTTTTCTCCTCCATGTTACATCATTTTCTTTATTTTTATTTTTTTACCAAGAGTTATGGATAAGAAAGAGCTTTCAAAGATTATTTTATAAGGCATGAATAAAAAATTTGTATTCATACATGAATTATATTGATCTTTAGGTTAATAATTTTTGGGAA
The DNA here is from genome assembly GCA_010110895.2 of Picea sitchensis. NCBI lineage: Eukaryota > Viridiplantae > Streptophyta > Pinopsida > Pinales > Pinaceae > Picea > Picea sitchensis. The sequence continues at coordinate 533 of SNQJ01S0053896.1, forward strand.
TTAATTTTTTTAATATGCTATTATTGTTTATCTAAGTTGAAAGCATTGCTATGACATTTTCAACATGTTTATTATAGGGAGGCACTTTCAACATGTTTGTTCGAATATCAAAGATATCGATGTCAATCTTATAAAATTATTACTCTCCATATTTTTCCATGTGACACACTGTTCAAAGTAAACTTCCATACCAAATTCAAACATAACATATATTTCTCTTCAAATCTCACAACTGATATTCAATAAATGTGCATTTATGGAAAAGGGCTTCCGTATATGCACACATTTATGAAATCACACATATATGGAAGCCAACTTCCATAAATACGCATTTAGGGAAGCACGCATATATGAAAGTCAACTTTTGTAAATGTGCATTTACGGAAAAGGGATTCTATATATGCACATATACTGAATAATATTTTCATATACTGAAGGTGGTTTCCATATATGCACGCTTCTGAATATGCGCATATAGTGAATCCAACTTTCATAAATGCGTATTTACGGAAGTTGGCTTCTAGATATGTGCATTTATCAGAGTTGGGTTTCGTATATGAGCGCTTCTGTATAAGCGCATATACGGAAACCAACTTATGTATATGAACATTTATGGAAATTGACTTCTATATATGCGCACTTCTGTATATTAGCATATACTAAATCTAACTTCCATAAATGCGTATTTATGAAAGTTTCCTTCTATATATGTGCATTTATGGGATTTGGGTTTCGTATATGAGCGCTTTCATATAAACACATATATGGAAGTTGGCTTCCATATATGTGCATATATCGAAACATATGTATAGGGAAGCCAACTTCCATAAATGGGCATATACAAAAGTTGGATTTCATATAAAAATGCATATATAGAAGCCAACTTTCTAAATGCACATTTATGGAAATTGATTTTCGTATATGCGCTCTTCCGTATATGCGCATATACTGAATCTAACTTTCATATATGCACATTTACGGAAGCACATATATACAAAAACCAACTTTCATAAATGCATATATACGAAAGGTTGTTTCCATAAATGCACATACATGGAAGTTAGTTTCCATATATGTGCACTTTCGTATATGCTCATTTACGGCAAATGGCTTACATATATGTGTTTTTTTAAATACGCGCATATATGGAAGTCAACATATACAGAAGCACACTTATGTAAATGCACATTTACAGAAGTTGGCTTCCATATATGCGCATATACGGAAGCCAACTTCCATATGTGCGCATTTACGAAAATTGACTTTTGTGTATGTGTGCTTCCGTATATGCACATATACTATATCTAACTTCCATAAATGTGTATTTACGAAAGTTATCTTCTATATATGTGCATTTATGGGAGTTGGGTTCTGTATATGAGCACTTCTATATATGCGCATTCAGTATATGCGCATATATGGAAACATGTGTATAGGGAAGCCAAATTCCATAAATGGGCATATACGAAAGTTGGCTTTCGTATAAGCACGCATATATAGAATCCAACTTTCGTAAATGCGCATTTATGGAAATTGATTTTCGTATATGGAAATTGATTTATGGATGAAGGTTCAGATCACATTTTTTGACTTGTTTTAACAAGAGAACAAGGTGTCAAATGATTACACCCATTTAATTAAATATAAACTCAATATTAAACCATCAAAATAAATACAAATTGTACCTTATTCATAGCCCATGGAGAAATGATGAAAAGAACCTGATAACAAGATCAAAAAGGATAATGGAGATACAAAATGCATGTTTTTCATATACAAAAGAGGTTTGGAATAGGGGAAAAGTAGGCAAAACATGGAGTCATCAACATTTCTACATGAGAACATCTGCAAGAGAATCATTACTTGAAAACTCTTTGTCATTTCCATCTATAATCACATGCCAGGAAAATTACATGTTTTCCACTAGCAAGATTTTGGTTATACATATGGTTTGAAGCACCAAAATATTAGTCCACTATTGTTCTTCCTAGTGATTTTCAAATCTATTGTTTTTAAATAGACTCATGCAACCATTCATGCATGAAACCTTTCATACAATATATTAAGCAAATTCTAGAAATTAGTTTTGACATGAGATGAGGGAGGCATTGAGTTTATGAGACGAACGTAGTTTGTTATGATTATTTTGAACAATAATCTCCCCAAGACTATTTGTTATGTATTTTTGTATATATATCTTAGGTATGTTAAGGTGTAGTTATTCAAAGAAACAATCAATATATTTTCCCATGGATGTTCGTTAGTTTCCTGCAATGATCCACAGGTTCTTGACAATTTTTTTTTGTGAATTATAGATACATAGACCCACAGATCCCATACTTAATAATTTGTGAATCAGTTGAGAAATTCTTCATATGAGTCATGGAACTATGACTTGTGGAACTATGACCTATGGAACTACGCCCTCTGGAACTAGGACCTATGGAAATATGCCCTATGGAACCATGACCTCTAGAACTACACCCTCTAGAACTATGCCCTATGGAACTATGACCTATGGAATGACCCCAAGAACTATGACCTTTGGAACTATGCCCTTTGGAACTATGACCCATGGAACTATGACCCATGGAACTATGAACTTTGGAACTACACCCTCTGCAGCTATGCCCTCTAGAACTATGCCCTCTGGAACTACTCCCTCTAGAACTATGACTCGTGGAACTATGACCAATGGAACTATGACCTCTAGAACTACATCCTCTGGAACTATGACCTCTAGAACTATGACCTTTGGAACTATGACCTATGGAACTATGACCTATGGAACTGTGACCTATGGAACTACGCCCTCTGGAGCTATGACTTCTGGAACTATGCCCTGTGGAACTACGCCCTCTAGAACTATGAACTCTAGAACTATGACCCATGGAACTATGACCAATGGAAATACGACCTCTGGAACTATGACCTCTAGAACTACGCCTTCTAGAACTATGACCTCTGGAACTATGACCTTTGGAACTATGACCTATGGAACTATGACTTGTGGAAATATGACCTGTGGAACTATGACCTATGGAACTATGCCCTCTGGAACTATGACCTCTGTAACTATGACCCATGGAAATATGACCTATGGAATTGTGACCTCTGGAGATATGCCCTCCATAACTACTTGTGGAACTATGACATATGGAACTGTGACCTCTGGAGCTACGCCCTCTGGAGCTATGACTTCTGGAACTATGACCTCTTAAAATACGTCCTCTGGAACTATGACCTCTGGAACTTTGACCTGTGGAACTACACCCTCCATAACTATGACCTCTAGAACTATGTCCTCTGGAACTACACCCTCTATACTATGACCTGTGGAACTATGACCTATGGAACTATGACCTATGGAACTACATCCTATGGAACTATGACCTTTGGAACTATGACCTATGGAACTACGCCCTCTGGAATTATGACCTCTGGAACTACACCCTCTAGAACTATGACCTATGGAACTATGCCCTATGGAACTATGACCTTTAGAACTATGACCTATGGAATTGTGACCTATGGAACTACGCCCTCTGGAATTATGACCTCTTGAACTATGCCCTCTGGAACTATGACCTTTGGAACTATGACCTCTAGAAATACCTTTGGAACTATGACCTTTGAAACTATGCCCTCTTGAAATATGACCTGTGGAATGACCCCAAGAACTATGACCCATGGAACTATGACCTGTGGAACTACACCCTCTGGAACTATGACCCATGGAACTATGCCCTCTGAACTATGACATGTGGAATGAACGCAAGAACTATGACCCGTGGAACTACAACCTTTGGAACTATGACCTGTGGAACTATGACCTCTGGAGCTATTCCCTCTGGAACTATGACATGTGGAATGACCCCAGAAACTATGACTTCTGGAACTACACCCTCCAGAACTACGACCTCTGCAACTATGACCTATGGAACTACGCCCTTTGGAACTATGACCTCTGGAACTATGACCTATGGAATTGTGACATATGGAGCTACATCCTCTAGAACTACCTATGGAACTATGAACTATGGAAATATTCCCTATGGAACTATGACATGTGGAATGACCCCAAGAACTGTGACCTATGGAACTATGACCTCTATTAACCCTAACTAGTCAAGTACCCTTTTGTTGCATAGTGCAGTCCATATTCTGTCTCGACTGTTTGAAAGGTAGATATTGTTTCATTTGGTTGTCAAGAGGTAATGCCACATTTTATTATGCCTCATATTCCTAGATTGAATGTAGGCATGAATCATTGATCTTGATGTATATTGCTAAGTTTAAGGTTTTATGATTGGAAACCTAAGTATTTGATAACCTAAAGTGTGCACTCCACAGATTTCCTTACTTTGTTGAGTCCTTTATGAAAGAAAGAAGGAAATTGAATAAGAAAGGAAAAAACATGGACCTAACTTTAGATTGTACAACATAGAGAGACTTGAGAGAGTTGTTTGATCTTACTAGGATGAACAAGGTATCACAAATAATTTTTTTTCATTCAACTTATTTAATAAATGATAATGAACTCTAAGAAGGTTTTAGCTATTGAAAAGGAGAGCAAAGGAGGATTGCATGAGAAGCTAACAATGGAAGTTGTTATGCCACTTCTCTGGGGCATTCCAATTGCTACAAATAGGCTTTTCTTTGTTGTTTGAATTGGGGGAGGAATTGTAGAGAAAATATATTGGCAGCGAGACTTCTTATGATTACTTTGTTTGCCAGTCTTCAACTGTAAATACTTTTATTTACATACATGATTTACAAATACATACAAATACTAGAAATTCTCTAACACAACGTAGATAATATCATCAAAGAAAATACATCCTTAGAGGAGTGTGTAACCCAACTAAAGGTTGATATGCTACAACCCATCATTATTCGGCTGCACTTGCAANGAACTATGACCCGTGGAACTATGACCTTTGGAACTACGTCCTCTGGAACTATGACCCATGGAACTATGCCCTCTGAACTATGACATGTGGAATGAACCCAATAACTATGACCTGTGGAACTATGACCTTTGGAACTATGACCTTTGGAACTATGACCTATGGAACTATGACCTATGGAGTTATTCCCTCTGGAACTATGACATGTGGAATGACCCCAGAAACTATGAATTCTGGAACTACGCCCTCCAGAACTACGACCTCTGGAACTATGACCTCTGGAACTACGCCCTTTGGAACTATGACCTCTGGAACTATGACCTATGGAATTGTGACATATGGAGCTACATCCTCTAGAACTACCTATGGAACTATGAACTCTGGAAATACGCCCTATGGAACTATGACATGTGGAACGACCCCAAGAACTATGACCTATGGAACTATGACCTCTATTAAGCCTAACTAGTCAAGTACCCTTTTGTTGCATAGTGCAGTCCATATTCTGTCTCGATTGTTTGAAAGGTAGATATTGTTTCATTTGGTTGTCAAGAGGTAATGCCACATTTTATTATGCCTCATATTCCTAGATTTAATGTAGGCATGAATCATTAATCTTGATGTATATTGCTAAGTTTAAGGCTTTATGATTGGAAACCTAAGTATTTGATAACCTAAAGTATGCACTCCATATATTTCCTTACTTTGTTGAGTCCTTTATGAAAGAAAGAAGGAAATTGAATAGGAAAGGAAAAAACATGGACCTAACTTTAGATTGTACAACATAGAGAGACTTGAGAGAGTTGTTTGATCTTACTAGGATGAACAAGGTATCACAAATAAATTTTTTTCATTCAACTTATTTAATAAATGATAATGAACTCTAAGAAGGTTGTAGCTATTGAAAAGGAGAGCAAAGGAGGATTGCATGAGAAGCTAACAATAGAAGTTGTTATGCCACTTCTCTGGGGCATTCCATTTGCTACAAATAGGCTTTTCTTTGTTGTTTGAATTGGTGGAGGAATTATAGAGAAAATATATTGGCAGTGGGACTTCTTATGATTACTTTGTTTGCCAGTCTTCAACTATAAATACTTTCATTTACAGACGTGATTTACAAATACATACAAATACTAGAAATTCTCTAACACAACGTAGATAATATCATCAAAGAAAATACATCCTTAGAGGAGTGTGTAACCCAACTAAAGGTTGATATGCTACAACCCATCATTATTCGGCTGCACTTGCAACACTTAGGTCAACAGTTAGGTCCAACACCTGCAAGAAACAATCAAAGATAAGGATTGGTGACATGAAACATGAGAATAGAAATAAATGTGGCTAGGGCAAGCACAAATCTTTAGAATGGGCCAAGAAATTTGTAAGCAAATGCTTCCATACCTTTCCAGTTATGTGGGTGTACATAGCAAGAACATCCTGCACTGTTGTCTTGAAATGTGTTGTTACATCATAGCTCTGAATAAATCACACTTATTATCAATTGAATTTATATGCCCAAAACATTAGCAAATCCAATCTATGTAAATGCATTCATCGTCAGAAAGATAACAAAGCCTCTTAAAATGGATATGAAGCAATTGTCAAGATAAGGCTCATCAACATGAACAAATCTATCATATGCATCAAAGAACATCTCATCAATAGGTCCAAGCAAAGATATTCATGGTTGCAATTCTACTTATGGTTGATCTGTATCTGCCTCAGTCGAAACAAAAGAAATGTACTTCCCTTTGGGAACAACATTATGTGAATAAGAACAACAAAAGTTATGAGATCACGATTAACTCTAATATTATCAAAAGAAATAGTAACATGCAGGGAAATTTGTTGAAAAAGGACCAACTCGTGGCATGCTTAGACTACGAATTATGGATTTTGGTTGAGCCACCCTCCATCCAAATATTCTCGAGAAGAAGGGGAGATGTCACAAATTTTTATGGTCAATTAGGTCTATCCCAAGTGGTTGTGGGATGGAGCATTATCCTCCCTGTTGTGTCCTTTTCGTCACTCCAATGAGCAAAATAAGGGCACTTGCAAGTCTAGTTGGGCTTGCTAGATAGGACAGAGGTTAGTGTATGAATAAAATGACTGAATCAAATGAAATAAACAGACAACTAAGATAACAACAACTAAATAAATAACTAAAGAAATAAAACTAAAATGCATGAGGAAATTAGAACCAAAATCAATCAAACAAATGACCAATATTCATGCCACCAATGGAGAAGTATATTAGTGGGAAAACACTGCAGAGAAAGGAGGACTTATGGATCCCATCTTCCTCTTTGGGAGGGATCTTGAATCCCCTATGTGAGAGATCTTATTACAAATGGTAAACTAGAAAGCAAATGGTGAAGAAATCCAAGCTTATTCCCTCAAGAGGTGAGGTGAATAGATTAATGAAATGATGCTAGTATGATCAAAGAAGAAAAGAGGTTTCTTGTAGGAGAATAGAGGCAACATAACAATACAATGAGATTCTTGAATTCATAGTGCACCCATGGACTCTTTTTATAGCAATTCTTTGAGGCAATATCCAACCGTTCTTTAGTGTGAACAAGGGGCCCTTTAGGGCACCCTTATGTCTTTGACCAGCCCCCCATTCGGATTCAGCTCAGATTTGAGGGTCAAATCAAGATAGGAGCTGGTCCAGAAGTGGGTGAGGGGCCGACAAGAACCATAAATGCATCTTTCATGGGAGTGCGCGGATTTTCTCGTACATAGTCATGCATCGGGCACATGTGCGTTTTTATGGAGTTTTTGGCCTGCACACGTGCGCACGCTTCCTTTAGTTTTTCAATGCATGTCAATTTATTGACCAGTTGTATAGTTTGTGCCTTTTGGAAATGCATTTTTGGGGCTGCAGGTGAACTAATAGGTATTTAGAGATGTTGTATTCCTGTAACCATTTGTGGATGAAAATTCAGTGATAACAGATGTCCCATGATGTGTGAGGTTAGAAGCATATGTATAGCTGAAATACATCAATGTTTCTTCTATTGAGAGTACCATTGTAATAAAGAGTTTTGATAGGAATTGCAAGAGCGATCCGTCGGAGGGAGAGGGGAAACTATGGGACCCAAACCTTTCTCTAGGTAGGGGAAAATAAAAGTTGTATACAAATGAGGCGGGCATACCCCATGCTCGTGTCATGTAACTCAAAAGAAATGTAAGACAATAACTGAAGTTGTATGCTGATGTAGATAAATGCAGCACCCTCCGGAGTGGTTTGATAACGATAGATGGCAATTCGGATGGTGAACATACTCTGAAAAGAGGCAAGGATGTATGTAAGAAGTGTCGATGACTCGTAGGAATTGATGGCCTATCAAATTCAGAGGTATTCGACTAGTATAAAACAACTGCAATAGTCACATAGTAAGACCCACCATAACATGAGATTGTGTTGAAGTCGAATGCTATGGGGGTCAACGATAGCAGAGAGAAATGATGGTTCTCTTTTTGTCGTCCAAGACTCCTCATTGTAAAGGTAATGAGAGTCAAGATACTATCTCCCTTCTGGAATCTTTGTTGATGTTGACAAAAAAGGAGATGCGACTCCAAGAAGCAAAACGACTTCATGAAATCCATGGTGTAAGATCATAAATTGATGAGGAACTTGGATGAAGTCAAGACATGGTGGTACTCAAGATCGGACGTGGTTGGGGACATATGTGAATGATTATTGGCAGCAACCATGGAACTGGATCTAGCGTCAGGGGGATGACTAGATGTGGGTTAGAGTGTGCCAGAGGCATGACAAAGTGGAAAAACTCATATATTAGGGGTACATGGACTATGGGATACTCGAGATTTATGGACGATTTCAACATGAGGAGAGGATAGTAAATTCCCCAACCAATGGCGACATGGGTTGCTTTGCCAAAAAAATAAAGGGGTCGCTAAGTGGCGACAAAAAAAGGCTAAGTAAATGTTGGAAACAAAGGTTTTTGTACAACTGCCAAATGAATAAAGAATAATTTGGGATGAGTGTACAGATACAAAAATGGTTTCTCCAGTGCAAGATGGCTTAGCCTGTGAGGGTGCAAGTGGCGTGGAGAAATTGTGGAGGGTGGGGGCCCCATGGGTGGGTTTCTGTATGAGGTAGATGAATGGAGGACAATTCACAGATGGGCAAACTAATTGTGGATGAAATTGAAGGTTAATGATACTGCGGAGGTGCAGTAAAACTAGAACCATGATGAGATAACCTGGGAGTCCATTGGTAAAGCTAGCAAAATGAGAAGAAGGAGTATGGGGTTGATTCTCAGAAATGCGTAAGACTATCAGGACTCCCATCCCTAGGGGGTGAAAGCAGCATGAGTTTCAAAGTGTCAAGGGGGACAATGAATGGGACAAATCATGTGGGGAAGAGTGCTACTGAGTGACAATACCGAAATGCAGCGGAGGTGATAGTACTGCAGAGCCGGATGTGAGAATCCTACAGGAAAATGTCAGAGGGTGTGACTGGGAGATGCAATTGATATTAAGAGGGAATGATTACATGCCAGTGTCAATCATATACCTGAAGGGGCTACACTGGTTTGTGATGGCCAAGTACCTACATACATTAAAATCGAATACCCGATGTGAACAATATTTGAAGATAAAGAACATATAACTGCTATTTGATCATTTTGAACATGAGCATGCGTACCTAGATGTGATGTGGAAAAAAAATGTTGCCCCAAGGCCGAGTATGGATGGTGACCCAGGGAATGTGACTGTGTAGGTGGTGGGATCCTGATCTCGTAGCTAAAGACAGACCAAAAAATAGATGCTTGGAGCTCCTGTAATTGAGCGTGGAAGTTTAGAAAAAGGGACTATATATAGCTGTGGGGCCCACAATGCCACCTCATTTGTACCTGTTTCCATAGTGAGTTGACGAGAGTATTTGAGAGGAGATTTGGAGATTATGGGATTTCAAGCCAACTGATCCAGGATTTGTGAGAGCCAGGTTAGTGGTCTCATCCTCCTGCATAGTAGTTAGGTTCTATTTTCTGGGCAGGGTCATATGGATGGTCGTACTAGGGGTTTTTTAGGGTTGGGTTCACCAATGCGCGGGAGAAGGAAGGCGACCCATGCTCAAATGTGCGGGTACAACTCCCTCTAACATGCATGATGGGCGACTGTGTTGATCAAAACTACGTATGGGGGGCACGTGGGTGGGATAGAAAGGTGCTCATTTGGTGCACACCTATTTGATTTACAGTTGCGCACTATGTGCAGCTGTTTCTCTGACATCTACACATTAGTTCCTAGCCGTGAAGAGAATAGGTGTGCATGAATGCACACCTGTGGGTGAGATAGATACACATTGATGCAAATCTATTTCTTTGGCAGTTGCGCATTGATGCGCACCTGTTTGAAGAACAGGTGTGCATGTGTGCATGCCTATGGGGGTGACAGCTACACACTTGAGGCAAAGATGGGGTTGGTGAAAAAACTTGTATTTATTTTGAAGATTTTTTTTAAATGAATGATGATGGTTGATCAAGTGTTGTTTGGGTAAATGCAGGTGATTAGTGTAGTATGCTAGTCCATTGGAGAGAGTGGGACTGGGAGTGCCTCAAGGAGGCGGTGAGGGATGAGTTGGGCATTCGGAGAGCCTAGGCAGCCTGTGGGTTGCTCAAGTTCTTCAACTGCCCACTGATACAGGCAGAAGAGTGTCCTCTACAATATCTGATGTCTATGTGGAGCACTAAGCTATAGTGCTTCATTGTGTGGGGGGAGCAACTGACATTCTCAGCTAGAGATGATGTCTATTTCTTGATGGGGTTCCCTTTTCAAGGGATCGCCCTACCTACTGATCCCCAGTTTCCAAGAGATGTACACTTGGCAGACTTGGCATGGAGGTATTGTTCGAGGCCAAAATTTATGTCAGGTTCAGTCGTTCGGATTGAGGTGATGGATGCACTCTTGCATCGGTGCATCGTCATGATGATTGTGAGGATCTATGGATCCTTAGTGACTCAACGGATCAATGGTGGTCAGCTGAGGATTATGTGGAGGGTATTGGATGGAGATCTATTTGCCTAGGGTGTGATGTTGCACACCAAGATGGTGGGGCAGATTAACCGGTGTCGGGAGGATGACTCCGGTGATTTTGCCTTTGGATCTATCTTGGTGGTGTGGTTTTTGGAGAGGGTGCCCATGTTGCGCCCTCGAGTACTTTTGCCGACAGTTGAGGCATGGGATCCACGACTGATGCGGTGGGCATGTATTTTTGTATGACATGGAGGTGGGGAGGGTGGCCATTATTTCATGGCTACCTTAGCGCGTGTGTGGCGCCATATACCACAGATTATACTGCAGTCCCAGTATGTTCGTCAATCTGTTGTGTCCTTTTTGTCACTCCAATGAGCAAAAGAAGGGCATTTGCAAGTCTAGTTGAGCCTGCTAGATAGGACATAGGTTAGTGTATGAATCAAATGACTCAATCACATGAAATAAACAAACAACTAAGCTAGAAACAACTAAAGAAATAAAGCTAAAATGCATGAGGAAATTAAAACCAAAATCAATTAAACAAATGACCAATATTCATGCCACCAATGGAGAAGTATATTAGTGGGAAAACACCGCAGATAAAGGAGGAATTATGGATCCCCTCTTCCTCCTTGGGAGGGCTCTTGAATCCCCTATGTGAGAGCTCTTCTTACAAATGGTAACCTAGAAAGCAAATGCTGAAGAAATCCAAGCTTATTCCCTCAAGAGGTGAGGTGAATAACTTAATGAAATGATGCTAGTATGCTCAAAAAAGAAAAGAGGTTTCTTGTAGGAGAATAGAGGCAGCATAACAATATAATGAGATTCTTGAATTCATAGTGCACCCATGGCCTCTTTTTATAGAAAGTCTTTGAGGCAATATCCAACTGTTCTTTAGTGTGAACAAGGGGCCCTTTAGGGCACCCTTAGGTCTTTGACCAACCCCTCATTCAGATTCAGCTCAGATTTGAGGGTCAAATCAAGTTGGGAGCTGGTCCAGAAGTGGGTGAGGGGCTGACAAGAACCATAAATTCGTTGTTCACGAGAGTGTGTTTCTTTTCTCATACACAGTCGCTCATCGGGCACATGTGTGCTTTTCTGGCGTTTTTGGCCTGCACACATGCGCTCGCTTCCTTTAGTGTTTCAATGCATGTCAATTTCTTGACTAGTTGTGTAGTTTCTACCTTTTTGAAATTCATTTTTGGGGCTGCAAGTGAACTAATAGGTGTTTGGAGATGTAGTATTCCTGTAACCATTTGTGGATGAAATTTCAGTGATAACACTCCCCACCCAGGGTCTATTCCCATAAGTGACATGTTGATATCCTAATGAGTATATCATTGTAATGGTTCTAAGACCTATTGTTGAACTAACCTTATTCCCTGAAGAATTGTACCATCCTCAAAATGAGGAGAAGTGCCCGGGGGTTTTCCCCAAGATATATTACCTAAAAAGAAGAAGAAGAAAACTCATAAATTTTTCCTTCTAAAAAAATAATACACCATTATTATTTATTTTGTGAGATGGAATAATTGGGGTGTTCATGTAATCGCATAGAGAATGTCAACTATAATAAGGTTTCATTCATGTAAATAATTAAGGGCCTACTAATAGTTTTTATCATACCTCAAATAGGAAATAATCATTTTTTGGTACAAAAGTGTGGCATATCTATTTATGTTCTCTAAGTTCGCAACTGAGTTTCCACTTAATCAGATCTAAAATGCATTAAATTGACTATTCAAGGCTCCAATTAGGGATATAAATGGGGAAGAAGGATAAAAATTCTACGAATTCAACCTTTTCTAGTTTGTCATCACCAAAATCCGATTAGGCAATCTTTGCTGAAAATTGAAATTTTGGATTGATGAGATTGTTGGTTTTACTGTAGATTTGAGTTAAACATCCCCAAATACCCCTAATGCAACTAGATTGTGCAATGTTAACATATAATATTTTTCCATC
>SNQJ01S0053896.1:22671-45590 GCA_010110895.2 Picea sitchensis
CATCTTAAAGTTTATGAAATTGAGGATTACAAAGTAATAATATAATATTTTTAATAAGCTAGATTTTTTCCAATATGTAAATTATATGCAAATCAAAAAATTTGTACCAATTTAAATACTCTTTTATGTATTCAAAAGCTAAGTTTCTTGCATGACAAAATAAGGGTAGATATAAATTATTTTTTCAAAAAGAATTCATAAATAGTAATTTAAATCTAATGGACCTTGTGTGATTATACAATTGAATTGAGTGTTATTAACAACACTATAAAACATAGGTTTAGGAAGGAGACCTACATAGGTTTAGGAAAGAGACGTAGTTTATTGGTTGATGACCTAAAAGGTTTACATTTTCATAGTCTTTTTTTTTGTTTAGGTTTAGGAAGGAGACATAGTTTATTGGTTGATGACGTAAAAGGTTTACATTTTCATAGTCTTTTTTTTGTTTAGGTTTAGGAAGGAGACATCGTTTATTGGTTGATGACGTAAAAGTTTTACATTTTCATAGTCTTTTTTTGTTTGTTTGTAGGAAGCCTCACAAACAAGATTATAATAATTTAAAAAAGTAATGATAAGTGTATTTTACAACTTAAAAAATATAAAATGTTTTACAATTAAATTAGATTTTTAGTTTTTAGTTTTTAAAAAGTAATAATTTTGAGAAAAATATTAAAAAAGATAAAATTTTTGGTAGTCTACTACCATATATATTATGACTTTATGTTTTGTTTTCATAGAGAGTAGAGGTACTCTACAACCAAGTATGGAGAGAGAGAGAGAGAGAGAGAGAGAGAGAGAGAGAGAGCCAGTCCCGTGAGACAGTGCGGTTGGTAATGACAAGTACCTTTCTCCAAGTGTTGGGAGGAGGTCTTGAGGTCAAATCCGGCTGGGTCTCCGGGACAAATTGTAATGGCTGCTTGTGATGTAAATGATTTATATCTCTAATATAAATCGAGTTAATTTCTCGTTGGAAAAAGTATGGAGGAGATGTCATGTTAGGTGGGTATAGTTGGCGTTCAACATTTACAATAGAGGAGTTCTAATTTCTAGGTAGGTTTTATTTCAAATCTCAATTCTGTATTTGTTAAATTATACAAATTAACATAATTTGTAAAATTCTTTTGTATTGTTTACATGCAGTTTTTATTCCACTAGTATGGAGCAAAAGACTCATCTGAACCCAAACCCTAACCCCCAACCACCCTGAGAAGTTTTGTGCATATAAATTAATCAATGTTTAGATGAACTTAAAAACCCAGTTGGTGAGCTTAAGGACACTAGATATCCATCTCATCTTTCATTATTCACTTAGATTGACACCATTTTGCTTCCATTAACCATATATGTGGCCAATTATCTGATATATCTAAATATAGGGCTAGGATCATAGAGTATTGTTCAACCAACATAAAGAAGAGGTAAAATAATTTCATATAATCAAATAGATGATTGTTCAATTGTTTATTGACCCTAGAAGTAACTAACCACATGATTCAAGAAAGCTATGTCTTTGCATGGACCGATGTCAATTCAATCCATGGAATGATAACTAAATGGATATGTGGTTTATGGTATTTGATGAAATCATATTTAATAACAAGGAGGTTCTATTGTATTTTATTTGTAAACTATGGGTCGAGTTTTTTATGGGTTGACATGTCAATTATTTTGACATCAGTGAATTCCAAGGGTTTGTTTTTTATTATCTTAGGATCAAGCAAGGACTAGGATTAACCCATTGAGATCCTCCTCCAAAGTGTATCCCTAACCCCCCTAGCTTGGAGATAGGATTTGTACCACTAGTACTATGATATTGTCCATGACACAATTTATTTCAACATAACATATTCGTGGCAGCGTCCCATCAAGAACCATCCTCGGGCAATGTTATACCACAAGCTATAAGGCCTTTTGGCCATGTTGCCAATTCTAGACTAGGCACAACATATGGTCAGGTTGGCCATTATGGTTCCAATCCTGTTGCTCCACATCAATGCTTTCATTATGGGCATACTTGTTATGGGCCAACATAGGCTATTCTATAGGATAGTTTCTTGCATGAGGTTAGTATGAAATATTTTTTTATATTTTCATTGATTATGTATAATTTGACAATTGACAAGTATTTGGTAAACACAATTGTAAACTATTTATTTTTTGATGTGTACAACTCCTATGAGATGATACTCCTACATCCAAGTGGTAGGATACATATTCTCTCACAGTTGATGCACTAGTTGCAATAATGGGCTCCATTGGGGCACCTCACACACAAGTATTTAGATGAATTTATGATTTTTTCCCCAAAAATCCGAACTCAAGTTATAAGTCAGATATGTGTAAAATTGTAATGATAAACAACTTACAAGAATTACATGTGCTTTTTAATTAGACCATAGTTATGAGAAATGCCAACATAAATTGGGGTATGAAAGAAAATATCATTTCCCTATATAAATATGAGTTTGAATCACATAACTATTATCTTCAAACTCAATTTGAGTGTGAATTAACAACTTACCTCTTGAATATTTGAATGCCAATGCTCATGGCTATTATAAATACTCCAAGACTCTTGGGTAAGTTTGTTTCCTTGCTACTTGATAGGGTAAATTCATAGGGGCTTCACGTTGTTGACCAATATCTTATCATGTTCATTCATAAAGGGGTTTTTTAAATTGTGAAACATAAAGTCAATATATTGTAGGTATTGGGGGGGATGTGGGGTATCGAGGGGTTTATAGGTATTGGGGGTATAAAAAGGGTTATCTAGTAAAAATAGGGGTTTCTTTTATTGGAAAGATTTAGGAGGGGGGTTCAACAAAAGTATTTTTGGAGGTATTTATAAATATAGTGAAATTAGGGGTATTCTTTTATATCCCACGAACGAATGTGTTATGTCACAAGTTCAATGAGTGAAGACCCTGTGGGTAAATTTTCCAACTTTCCCCTTTGCTCAAGATCTACACTGAAGCTAATTTGAAAAAGGTCTTCCTAAAAATCTCTTAGTATAAGGTAATGGTTGCAGTTGGACACAATTATTACACTATGAATACATTTCTTTTCATACATAATTTGTTTTGAGCATGACCATCTAATTTCTTCTTTCCCCAAGGCTAAATCAGAAAATACTTTTCAAAAAAAGGAAGCGTACAAGTTTAAAGAATTCATTAATTAGAATAAATTTTTCATTAAATTGATATTGGACATCTCGATTCTATAAATACTCTAGATCCACAAATTTGTGTCACTTCTTCCATTATTGAGAAAAGCGAAACAAACAAATTTTCGAATATACATTCTCTTTCTAGTTGTTAATATTCCTACATGGTAATCAATTGGGGAGATGTTTGATAAGCCATAAAAAGTAAGGGAATTAATCACTTCTAATAAGATGAAAGATCAACTGAGAATGTGTTACCCCTCAATAAAGATTGGAAAGTGACCCAACATGTAATTTTGTCAATCATTTACTAAAACAGTCTAAGGAGATTCCATTACCATGTTTTATAGCAATATGTTTTTCTCACAATCTTGTAAATAATGTTTTTAATAATATTTTTATATAAAATAACATTTTCCTATATGAATATGAAGTATCTCCCATCATTTTCATATCCATCCTTATCATTAACATGCCTACCATTGTTCCAAACCATAATAGGGCTAATAAAACAACGACCATTATCTCGTATATATTTATGTCATGAACATCTTGAAGATTTGATCTCCTCTTTGGATCTATTTGATATTAAACCTTCCAAAGTGATGTTCACCTGATTGACTAGCATCTCTTGCCCATGTCATATAACAACCCAACTGAACCGTTTCCTTATCAATAGCTCCTTTCTGATTGAACCCTCCATCCCCTCCTCCCATGTCCTTTCCTGGGCAATTTTTTATCATAGGTCTATTTCCCTAACCTTCACTAATGATAGAGTTTTGGAACCCATCTAATATAGCCTTAATTTCCATCCTATAGGCCAGAGAGGAATCCATAAGAAGATAGAAGCCATAATACATGTTTTACCTAAGGTTTAGCCCATTTTTTGATATCCTTGCTGGACACCTAGTAGACGAGAAGCAAAGCCCTCGCTGGTCACTAGTGGATCAACAAGAGAGGCACTGTAAAACTTCTAGAATCGGGGAGTTATGAGGTGATAAGCGAGGGATGAGTTGGATATTCATGAAAAAGGCCTAGGAAATCACATAATTCGAGTTTCTAGTGGTCTCTAGAAGATCTAGAAGCCTCTCCCAAGCCTCCTCCAAAGAGCTATATAACAAAGGGAATCCTTGGGAAGTGGAGGAAGAATTTAGAGTAATGTTATGTTGTCCAATTGCATAGGTACCTATTCCACCTACCACAACTAGAAGTCAGTGAATGCTAGCCTGATCAAGAAACTAAAGGAGGAGCAAGGAGCAAGGAGGTCAAGGGAGAAAGCATCAACAAACAAGTTATGTGTTTGTTGTATTATTCTTACATTCATAATAGATCATTGGTTTTCCTCTAGCCTATTTGTGTTTAAGGCATGAGTGGTTTGGATGTAATCTTATAAGTGATAGATCAAAGTAGATCTAGTGAAATTGATTATTCCTAACACTATAGAAGGAAAATGATTGGTAGTGGTTGTTACTTGTGTGCAGGAAACATGTGATAGGAGATTGAACTTGAGCTGCAGATCTACATCATCCAGGACATACAAGAAAATCCTTCAAGCAAAAGGTATGTTGATCTATTCTTTTTTAGTATAAGAGGAATTGTTTGATATAGATCTAGGAAGACCATAGGAGTCTAAAACTCTTTATGTCTAGGATTACTAGGCTAATCCTAGGGAGGATTTTTGTGTGTATTCAACAAGATTCCTATGAGAAATAATCCCATAAAATAAATGACGACTCCACTAGGGGATAATTCTTCTCTAGTTTGAGTCTCTTGGCCAATCCTTCCCTGTTTTTGATTGTGTCTACTTGTGATTCTTCTTTTAATTGATCTAGAGCCTAGATCCAACAGATCTGATATAGATCTGGAAGATCTAGAATAGATCCTTTGTTCTAAAAAAAGAAACAAATTTTAGGCTCTTGCATGTTGCAACATAGGTTCCCCGCGAGGCACCCTCATCAGTTGAAATTCCCGTGTCTTGCGAGGCTATGTAAAAAATACATATTTGTAGTGTAAAACTCATAACTTTGGAGTTAGATCTCTCCTCTAATCAATAGGGTTCTATAGTGATCTGTTCTAGTCTGGTTTTGTCTCTGTTTGATTGATTTTTTTCATATACTTTGCCATCAGCTGGTTTGCTGAATTCTTGTTTGTGATTTGGATTGTTTTCTTCCCTAGTACCCCCTCAGAGATTAAATCCATCATATCTGATTAGATCTGAGACAAATCTTTGTTTTTAAAAAAGTTTTGCAGACCCTCGCATGTTGCAGGTCATCTAACCCGCGAGGAGAAAAAAACATGTAAGTCCCACTACTGGTCATCGCATGTTATAAGAGGGACAACCCGCGAGGATCCTCACTCATCTAATGAAGCCAACTAGCAAGTACCCTTATAGGGTCAACAAAAAGGGTCCGTAGGGTGCAAAAAAAGTCCATTTATTGTGAAATTTTTTCTAGATTTTTTTCTCTGAAGCCTAGGGTCCCTATTCTTTGGGAATAGAACCTTTATAACTTAGTTTTGCAAGGGATTTTTCATTATTCTTTGCATGACATAAAAAATAAAAATAAAAAAATTACTTTATGTGATCATCCCTTGTGGAGCATTTTAGGACCTCTTTTCATAATTTCACTTGTGAACTTTGGGGTCTAAAATTGTATTTTTGGGTGATTGACAGTTGCAGTTGGTTGAGTTTCCTTTTTCAATTGGGTTTTACATTTTTAATATCCATTCCTTGTGAGTTTCGGGTCGAGATCCTGTGTATACATTGGAGTGTGCCAGGGGGAATCACTACCAATATCACACTACCCTTTGCTTGCTAATTTGTTGGTTTCCATTTGCATTATGTGTTCTTGCATAGATCAAGAATTTTTACATTTCAATTGGAAAAAAATATAAAAAAAATAAAAAAATGTTGCATGCTACATTTATTTTGAAGTATTAGTGAACAAGTGCATTGAAATGTTTGTTTGGTTTAAGATCTAATTTGCTAGTTGGTTGCTTGGTGTGTGTGAKGTTTMATTTCTAAAATTTKCAAAGAAAAAKAAAAGTCRCTTTCCCTCCCATARCTAGATTTCATCGARGAGAACACWTTTGCACTATCATATTTGCATTKCTTGGTTGGGTGAAGAGTCAAAACA
Source organism: Picea sitchensis (assembly GCA_010110895.2). Classification (NCBI taxonomy): domain Eukaryota; kingdom Viridiplantae; phylum Streptophyta; class Pinopsida; order Pinales; family Pinaceae; genus Picea; species Picea sitchensis. Next base: position 28,969 of record SNQJ01S0053896.1, read on the forward strand.
TCACTAAATTTTCATCCACTACCCTTGGACTTAAGCAAMAACCATAAAAAGAAACTGYGTAATCTAAAATCAATTAGACATTTTTATTTTTATAGTGAACCAACATTAGATAAGATTTGTGCCTTGGATAAGGATTGGAGAGTAAACTCTCCAATGCCACAAAATGAAATTTAGGAGTCATTAAGGAGTGTTAAATCCATCCTTGCAACTAGTATGTTGGGAGCCTCCTCTAACACAGGAGTTAAGCATGAGGTTGCATCGGGGCAAGTAGGGAGATTACCCATATCTATTTATTTTGTATTTTGTGGTACCACTTCGATTGCTACATATACAGGGTTTTTGTTGGTTAATGCCTTCGAATCTTCGAGCTTAGTTACCCTTCCCTTACGTGCAATCAGACCTATGATTGTTTTCTCGGTCATTGATTGTGAGACGGTAGACTTAGTGAAATTTTCTAGGGAGCCACATAGATGACTATAGGTGGGACGTGCCTGTCGTACTTGGGGCAGACATTCGTTCATGATCTCAGTTCCCTCAGAGGATGCCTTCCTTAATAAAGGGTACTTCCACTGGTCAGGGTTGTTTCACATAGAGCATCATAAATTCTCCTCATACCTTCACTAACCAATATCATGGGGACTTCATCTCCCCCATAGGGTTGGTTTATGGAAGGCCCCTAAGCCAATTAGTTTACTTGTTGTTAGCCTAGATTTGATTAGGGGTGTGCTCTTTGAGTCTAATTCTAGGTTGGCCTTAGGTTGAATTGTGTTTAAATTTTAATATAATATTCACGATGCCTGAACTATCGTGTTAGTCCCATCAGTTATGAGGACTTGATCCTATTATGGAGGTGCAACCACCTCTAAAGCGATGCAACATAAGTGACAAGGAATTCAAAGGATCTTATCTTTGGTTTGACGAGACCTGTTTGATCGAAGTTGATCCAGATTTTATGAGTAGAACAAAATGAATACAGATTATTAAAAGATGCTTAACACAGAATAACATAGATACAGTAAAACTGGTTTTCTATTCAATAAGGAAATAAGCTGAAACTATAAAATGCAACGGAAAACAAGCTTGTTGGAATGGTGGCGTCTTATCTCTGAGAAGAGATGTGACAGTTGCACTCATTCACAAGAATACGATTACAATGAGGATCTGAAGGCGTTTTTACAATAAATAGGAATGTCAAAAACCCTAGACATCCAAAAACCTAACCCTAGGAGATGAAGCGCCAAAAGTCATGTGGGCCCCGTTTAGGTAAGTTAGTACATCAAATTTCTGGGGTAGTAACTTTTGCATATGATCTCCATTTTAGGTGCACGATCTCTCGTTGGAAAGGTCATTTACGACTGTGGCGAGCCCTAAAATCGTTGTTTAGGGCCTCAAAATGGCCCCGCAAGTCAGGGACCCGAAAACTAGGAAAAAAACTGCCAAATTGGAAAACTGCCAAAATGAACCAGTTGGAATAGGTGGGAGGCCACCGACATCCATATGGATCAAAAGTGGACGTGGTAGACGAATGTCCTACACCAAATTTTAACCTACCTTTGACTAATCAAGATGCCCCTATACTTGTCCAAGTAAGAGATATTTTGCGTGAGCCCTTTTCTTTGTTCAGTGATCCTCCCACCATGTCTAGACCAAGTGTTTCATTTAGTGTGGCTCGGCCTATGAGCCCATCCTCAAGTGGGTATGGGGGAAATTCCCCCGAGGGCATCCTCGTGATGTCCACATTACCACCCCATAGATCCATTGGACCTACAACTTCCATACCATTTTCTATTGGTTCCTTGATCTAGGTGATGTTGAGTGTGTCCTCCTTTCCATCTGTTAGTATACCTAGCATTCCTACAACCATTCCTTCTACATCAATGCCCACTTTCAAATTATTTTCGAGTGGGGTGGGGCGAGTTTTGGTTTCAACATGGGAAGCGGAGCTCCTTCCACCTTCACCAATCCTACGAGTGGCCCAACATCATTAAGTGTGGGTGTACCTTTTGGATGAAATATATCTAGTGGTTTGGGGCTATCCCTAGTCAAGCTAGGGGCAACAGTGCTTCCATAAGTTTTAATTTTCCATGGGGTAGCACACCTTTCTCTAGGGGCACGTCCCTTAGGGGAAATCGGGGTTTTCCTTTTGTTGCCACATCCATTCCTGGGGGTTTCTTCCCTGGGACTAGATTTGGGAATGTCTTTCTCGGAGGGTCCACATTTTCCTGTGGGAGGAACCCCTTTGAGGGAATTTTTGGTTCTAGGAGTATTCATGCTCTTGGAAGTGCCGCCATCCTTGGGGGCACTCACTCTCCAACAACCCCTAAAACTTCCAACATTACAAATGTAGGGGGACAAAAAGGTCCATATGGGACAATAGAGACTTCACCTCCCTCCCAATATTCATTTGCACCATTTCCTTTCCTCACAACGTTAGAATTACCAAGTTTTTCACGGTTTACAAATGACCCTATTTCCCATGACCCATCATGGACGAAAATCCCTTCCAAGTTTCCATCAGATATCCCAAAGTTCGACGGAAATCTAGGAGAGGGCCCCTCCACACACATCATGACATACCACTTATTGTGTTCATCTAACTCATTGATGGATGATAGTGTGAGGTTTCATATTTTCCAGAGATCCCTGACCGGAGCAACCACTAAATGGTATATTGAATTAAAAGGAGGTTCCTTTAAAATATTCAATGACATGGAAATGGTGTTTTTAACACATTACCAATTTCCAATTCTATATGATATCGGAACTAAGCTCTTGACTTCACTACATCAAGATAATGCCATGCATATTTATGATCATATACATGTCAACTAGCGACGAAGATGTAGGATGATTAAGACTTAGATTCCAGACAAACTCCAAATAGATTGGTTCACAAAGTCCCTCCTACCACCCATTGCTAGATATTTAGCTATGGTCGGGGCATCCACCGAGGAGAAGGCCATTTTGTGTGCCCAACACTTGGATGTGATCTATTTACAGTTGGGTACACTTTATGACATTATCCCAAATTCTCCTAGGCCCTCGACATATCCAAGGAAGCCAAACCCATGACCCCATGCCGATGGTGTGGTCGGTCCTATTTCATGTGCCTCTATGAACCAATTAGTTGATCAAATGGGTTAAATGTCCATTAAGTCACACTTGTCATCTTCTGGTACTAGTACTCAAACTATTGCAATCCCATCTCAAACCTCTGAGGTGAATTCAATGCATTCCATGCAACCGAAGAATCCTCAACAACTTGTTGGAAATAAAAAGAGGAACAAGAAGAATAATTCCAACAATGAGAAAGGGAATGCCACTACCCAAAACACCCAGGAGGGAGGCACTAAGGAAAAGAGGAAGAGTTAGTTCCCCTGCACAATTTTTTTGGAAGACCATCCCACTCATCAATTCCCTAGGAAGTATGAAGTCTATATATTTTTGGCACAACAACGGGACCCCGAGAAACCTGTTGTCTTAAACCATCCTTTCCCCCCTCAACCTCAAAACATGGTTTCCACAAATCCTGCCCTTCCGCAAGGGGGCATGGAAGGTACCCATCATCATGAGGGGTCTTCCTCGAATGCTTCTATGTTCATGTGTGACCACATGGTAATCTTGAAGACTCAGACCAAGAACTATGGAATTTCCAAGCCTTCTCAAGCTGCCTCAGAAACAACATCTTCATCCCAGCTTAATGGCCCTCTTTAGATAGGGAAGATATCTTTTAATGCACCTCTTCACCCCGCGAAGAATATTCTTCGATGGAAGACACATAATACTAACACACGGGCTGACCACAACTACAATATTGTGGAAAGCTTATCCCAGGAACCATGTGCCATGTCTGTGATTTAATTTCTCCAAAGTTGCCCAATGCAGTAGGAAGCCTTGCTATATTCCATAGGTGAGGTTGATACCTCGCAGTCGAGCTTGATGACCTTTGATTCATCTCAAGTTACTCATAGAGTCTCCCATCAAGTATCCTTCCTGATGAAAGTGCGAACGATGGGAAATAACATCTTCCAAATATTAGTTGATGAAGGAGCCTCGACTTGTATCATTTCTATCTCTTGCTGGAAAGCTATTGGCTCCCATAAATTTGATACATCTACAACACTATTGAAAGCATTCAATAGACACATGTTCCAACCCCATTGCATTGATTTATCTTGAATTTGTTATTATTTCATGTCACACAAGAACCACTTGCTCTATGAGATCCTATTGATGTAATGTAGGGGGAGGATGGTGCATGGTGTTTCCTCTGCAATTTATTTTGAGGTGATTAAGAACAAAATAGGTGTTTTGTTATAGTTTTGAACAAAATAGGTGTGTTGTTATAGTTTTGAACAAAATAGGTGTGTTGTTATAGTTTTGAGGTGATTAAGAAGCCAAATAACAAATGGATATAATAGGCTTCAACCATAAGAATGATCTTTTGAACTATGGGCACCTTGATATAGTTATGCTTGATAAATAACTCAAACGAAGGGAACACATATGATCTTAGGAGGATGACCTACTTTCCTAACACATATAAATTAGACATAAAATAAAATGGGCAAGGAAATCATAGATCCATTGGTTTATTCAATACACCGTGAGATAGAAAATGAAGAGGGAAACACTAATAACTTGCTTGAATCTATTATTTAACTAGGGACAACAACCATGACACCGAAGGGGATTATAAAATCTCAGCATTGGACCCGATTGTTGGACACACCTACCACACTTAGAGGGGGGGTGAATGATTGTGGGGCTATTTTTACCAAAACTTCCCCCTTACACAAAAATCCTTAGTTAACAATCACCATTTACTCATTACTCATTATTGTCATTTATAACCAATTAGATGTGAACATATATCAGCAATATATCATCAACAAGTCATCACCACAAGGAACACAAAGAACACAAGATGTATGTACAATTTTTCTTTTTATTATGGACTACAATCCTTGGGGTTTATCAGCAACAACTGAATAGAGTACAACTCTACAAGAGCACCAACTCTATAATGCAAGACTCAATTTACACCCTCAACACCAACTGAGATGAGGCAACAATCCTCCACAGATACCAATCTATCATAGATATGCGACCTATCAGTAGTGCAACCCACGTGTGTACACGCCCTGACTCATTACAACCCGCGTATGTACACGGCTAATATATAGAGCAACCTACATATTCCTTCTGAGCTATTAGGGTTTATCCTTTTCAACACATACTCAATTCCTCTGCAACCTACAAGCATAATTTTTTCTATCTTCCACTGTCCAAACTGAGCACCATCCAGTCACAACACATCCAAGCTCTCCAATATCTTACTCATGCTCCAAAACCAATCAATATGAATGATAACTCAATCATGTATAAGCAACTAGTATACCATATCAACCATATCACAACTGAATCACAAGAGTACTGCTCACTCCATCAAACAACATAAACCACATCACAACAACCATACCAAGAATGCCCTAATCACTCACAACACAACAAGCAATACTATCCATCAAGACAATAATGTAACCATACCAGTGTCTCAGTGACAGATCTGAGCCCATAGAATGCAGATCTGGAACCTGCTTCAGTTTTCAACAGCTTGTCATCAGCTCAAACACAAATCTTCATGATTTTATCCACTGTATGCGCCCTGTCCTCATACAACCCATGTATGTACGTGTCCTGTCCCATTACAACCCGCATACACCTTAGAAACTAGGGTTTCTAAAGATCTGAGACTTTTTCCATCAAGATATATGATATTTCCGAAACTTTGATGCGTCCATGAGATCCTCCTCACGCTCTCTTTCTCAAAATAGATCTTCAATCATGCTTAAGAGATCTTCACCAAAGATGCTCTCACAAGAATCTCTCCATCAATACTCCAAAAGATATTCTCACAAGAATCTCTCCATTGATCCACAGAAAGGAATGTATTGAAAGAGACCATTGCTATCTTATTTATACTTTCATCCTCTAGGTCACTTAACCCATTTCTAGGTCACTTAACCTATTTTCGTTATTTTAGGGTTAACCACTTTCCATAAATAGAAGGTTCATTACTTTAACATTTAAATATTCCTTCTTGATTTCATCACCTTACTTTATTATTTAAATAATCTTTCTTGAATTTGTCATTTTACTTTATCATAATGATTTCTTTTTTTCAAGCACTTTGACTTCTTTGACCTTTTGGGGCTTCAAGCCTTCATGTGAGGGTCCTTAAACTTCGTAAGGCCATAACTCTCAATCCGTGAGGAGTTATGTGACATTCCACATACCACCGGAAATGGCATGGCAAGAACTATCCATCTAGGATATTTTCACCAAAAACTTCATTTATATTCATCTCATTATTCCACAATCAAGCATGGTTATCCAACCATTCTTCTAGGATAACTCAACAGTAAAGCATCTTCCCGTGAGGGATTTCACCATAAGGGGACCACTTTGGAGTTCATCCATTTGTGTACCTTATCAACCATGATAATACCATTACATCAATCCAACTATGCATCATGTATCAATGACAACTCATTGATCCATCTTCATCATATCAATGAAAACTCATTGATCCATCTTCATCTTATCAATTATCATCAAAGAGAATACATATTACATTTTACATCAATCATAAATCAATCAATCCTTTGGCATCAATCAAACAATCAATCACTTGACATCAATCACTTGAAATCAATCAATGACATCAATCAATCACACTTTTGGCATTAATGAAAACATGATCCAACAATCTCCCCCTTTGGCATTGATGGCAATACCAACATTGATGTCAACACCAATTACCAATTATTGATGTCAACATGTAGATAAGGCATGCTCTACATCAATAGTCAATGTGACTAACTCTCCCCATAAATAATTGTCAATCACATCAATGGATCATCTCTCCCCNNNNGTGAGTCGATTCTTCCCATGTTTGCTTGAAAAGGGGTTGAGATTTTGGGTAGAAGGTTAAAAGTTAAATCTTAAGGGTCATGATCTGCGTATAAGTTTATAGCCCTAGCTTATTAGTCCGTAGGGTAGAATACCCCACAACAGGGGGGGATGTGGGGTATCAAGGGGTTTATAGGTATTGGGGGTATACAAAGGGTTATCTAGTAAAAATAGGGGTTTCTTTTATTGGAAAGATGTTTTAAGAGGGGGGTTCAACAAAAGTGTTTTTGGAGGTATTTATAAATATAGTGAAATTAGGGGTATTCTTTTATATCCCACGAACGAATGTGTTATGTCACAAGTTCAATGAATGAAGACCCTGTGGGTAAATTTTCCAACTTTCCCCTTTGCTCAAGACCTACACTGAAGCTAATTTGAAAAAGGTCTTCCTAAAAATCTCTTATTATATGGTAATGGTTGCAGTTGGACACAATTATTACACTATGAATACATTTATTTTCATACATAATTTGTTTTGAGCATGACCATCTAATTTCTTCTTTCCCCAAGGCTAAATCATAAAATACTTTTCAAAAAAATGAAGCGTACAAGTTTAAAGAATTCATTAATTAGAATCAATTTTTCATTAAATTGATCTTGGACATCTCGACTCTATAAATACTCTAGATCCACAAATTTGTGTCACTCCCATTATTGAGAAAAGAGAAACAAACAAATTTTCGAATACATTCTCTTTCTAGTTGTTAATATTCCTACGTGGTAATCAATTGGGGAGATGTTCGATAAGCCATAAAAAGTAAGGGAATTAGTCAATTCTAATAAGATGAAAGATCAACTGAGAATGTGTTACCCCTCAATAAAGATTGGAAAGTGACCCAACATGTAATTTTGTCAATCTTTTACTAAAACAGTCTAAGGAGATTCCATTACCATGTTTTATAGCAATATGTTTTTCTCACAATCTTGTAAATAATGTTTTTAATAATTATATAAAATAACATTTTCCTATATGAATATGAAGCATCTCCCATCATTTTCATATCCATCCTTATCATTAACATGCCTACCATTGTTCCAAACCATAATAGGGCTAATAAAACGACGACCATTATCTCATATATATTTATGTCATGAACATCTTGAAGATTTGATATCCTCTTTGGATCTATTTGATATTAAACCTTCCAAAGTGATGTTCACCTGATTGACTAGCATCTCTTATCCATGTCATATAACCGCCCGACTAAACCGTTTCCTTATCAATAGCTCCTTTCTGACTGAACCCTCCATCCCCTCCTCCCATGTCCTTTCCTGGGCAATTTCTGATCATAGGTCTATTTCCCTAACCTTCACTAATGATAGAGTTTTGGAACCCATCTAATATAGCCTTAATTTCCATCCTATATGCGAGAGAGGAATCCATAAGAAGATAGAAGCCATAATACATGTTTTACCTAAGGTTTAGCCCATTTTTGGATATCCTCGCTGGACACCTAGTAGATGAGAAGCAAGGCCCTCGCTGGTCACTAGTGGATCAACAAGAGAGGCACTGTAAAACTTCTAGAATTGGGGAGTTACGACGTGATAAGCGAGGGATGAGTTGGATCTTCATGAAAAAGGCCTAGGAAATCACATAATTCGAGTTTCTAGTGGTCTCTAGAAGATCTAGAAGCCTCTCCCAAGCCTCCTCCAAAGAGCTATATAACAAAGGGAATCCTTGGGAAAGTGGAGGAAGAATTTAGAGTAATGTTATGTTGTCCAATTGCATAGGTATCTATTCCACCTACCACAACTAGAAGTCAGTGAATACTAGCCTGATTAAGAAGCTAAAGGAGGAGCAAGGAGCAAGGAGGTCAAGGGAGAAAGCATCAACAAACAAGTTATGTGTCTGTTGTATTATTCTTACATTCATAATAGATCATTGGTTTTCCTCTAGCCTATTTGTGTTTAATGCATGAGTGGTTTGGATGTAATCTTATAAGTGATAGATCAAAGTAGATCTAGTGAAATTGATTATTCCTAACACTAGAGAAGGAAAATGATTGGTAGTGGTTGTTACTTGTGTGCAGGAAACATGTGATAGGAGATTGAGCTTGAGTTGCAGATCTACATCATCCAGGACATACAAGAAAATCCTTCAAGCAAAAGGTATGTTGATCTACTCTTTTTTAGTATAAAAGGAATTGTTTGATATAGATCTAGGAAGACCATAGGAGTCTAAAACTCTTTATGTCTAGGATTACTAGGCTAATCCTAGGGAGATTTTTTGTGTGTAGTCAACAAGATTCCTATGAGAAATAATCCCATAAAATAAATGACGACTCCACTGGGGGATAATTCTTCTCTAGTTTGAGTCTCTTGGCCAATCCTTCCCTGTTTTTTATTGTGTCTACTTGTGATTCTTCTTTTAATTGAACTAGAGCCTAGATCCAACAGATTTGATATAGATCTGGAAGATCTAGAATAGATCCTTTGTTCTAAAAAAAGAAACAAATTTTAGGCCCTTGCATGTTGCAACATAGGTTCCCCGCGAGGCACCCTCATCGGTTGAAATTCCCGTGTCTTGCGAGGATATGTAAAAAATACATATTTGCAGTGTAAAACTCATAACTTTGGAGTTAGATCTATCCTCTAATCAATAGGGTTCTATAGTGATCTGTTCTAGTCTGGTTTTGTCTCTTTTTGATTGATTTTTTTCATATACTTTGCCATCAACTGGTTCGTTGAATTCTTGTTTGTGATTTGGATCGTTTTCTTCCCTAGTACCCCTCAGAGATTAGATCCATCATATCTGATTAGATCTGAGACAAATCTTTGTTTTTAAAAAAGTTTTGTAGACCCTCGCATGTTGCAGGTCATCTAACCCTCGAGGAGAAAAAAACATGTAAGTCCCACTACTAGTCATCGCATGTTATAAGAGGGACAACCCGCGAGGATCCTCACTCATCTAATGAAGCCAACCAGCGAGTACCCTTATAGGGTCAACAAAAAGGGTTCGTAGGGTGCAAAAAAAGTCCATTTATTGTGAAATGTTTTCTAGATTTTTTTCTCTGAAGCCTAGGGTCCCTATTCTTTGGGAATAGAACCTTTATAACTTAGTTTTGCAAGGGATTTTTCATTATTCTTTGCATGACATAAAAAAAAATGAAAAAATTACTTTATGTGATCATCTCTTGTGGAGCATTTTAAGACCTCTTTTCATAATTGCACTTATGAAATTTGGGGTCTAAAATTGTATTTTTGGGCGATTGACAGTTGCAGTTGGTTGAGTTTCCTTTTTCAATTGGGTTTTACATTGTTAATATCCATTCCTTGTGAGTTTCGGGTCGAGATCTTGTGTATACATTGGAGTGTGCCAGGGGAAATCACTACCAATATCACACTACCCTTTGCTTGCTAATTTGTTGGTTTCCATTTGCATTATGTGTTCTTGCATAGATCAAGAATTTTTACATTTCAATTGGAAAAAAATAAAAAAATGTTGCATGCTACATTTATTTTGAAGTATTAGTGAACAAGTGCATTGAAATGTTTGTTTGGTTTAAGATCTAATTTGATAGTTGGTTGCTTGGTGTGTGTGAGTTTTCATTTCTAAAATTTGCAAAGAAAAAGAAAAGTCACTTTCCCTCCCATAGCTAGATTTCATCGAAGAGAACACATTTGCACTATCATATTTTCATTGCTTGGTTGGGTGAAGAGTCAAAACATCACTAAATTTTCATCCACTACCCTTGGACTTAAGCAACAACCATAAAAAGAAACTGCGTAATCTAAAATCAATTAGACATTTTTATTTTTATAGTGAACCAACATTAGATAAGATTTGTGCCTTGGATAAGGATTGGAGAGTAAACTCTCCAATGCCACAAAATGAAATTTAGGAGTCATTAAGGAGTGTTAAATCCATCCTTGCAACTAGTGTGTTGGGAGCCTCCTCTAACACAGCAGTTAAGCATGAGGTTGCATCGGGGCAAGTAGGGAGATTACCCATATCTATTTATTTTGTATTTTGCGGTACCACTTCGATTGCTACATATATAGGGTTTTTGTTGGTTAATGCCTTCGAATCTTCGAGCTTAGTTACCCTTCCCTTACATGCCATCGAACCTATGATTGTTTTATCGGTCATTGATTGTGAGACGGTAGACTTAGTGAAATTTTCTAGGGAGCCACATAGATGACTATAGGTGGGACGTGTCTATCGTACTTGGGGCAGGCATTCGTTCATGATCTCAGTTCCCTTAGAGGATGCCTTCCTTAATAAAGGGTACTTTCACTGGTCAGGGTTGTTTCACATAGAGCATCATAAATTCTCCTCATACCTTCACTAGCCAATATCACGGGGACTTCATCTCCCCCATAGGGTTGGTTTATGGAAGGCCCCTAAGCCAATTGGTTTACTTGTTGTTAGCCTAGATTTGATTAGGGGTGTTCTCTTTGAGTCTAATTCTAGGTTGGCCTTAGGTTGAATTGTGTTTAAATTTTAATATAATATTCACGATGCCTGAACTATCATGTTAGTCCCATCAGTTATGAGGACTTGATCCTATTATGGAGGTGCAACCACCTCTAAAACAATGCAACATAAGTGACAAGGAATTCAAAGGATCTTATCTTTGGTTTGATGAGACCGGTTTGATCAAAGTTGATCCATATTTTATGAGAAGAACGAAATGAATACAGATTATTAAAAGATGCTTAACACAAAATAACATAGATACAGTAAAACTGGTTTTCTATTCAATAAGGAAATAAGCTGAAACTGTAAAATGCAGCGAAAAACAAGCTTATTGGAATGGTGGCGTCTTATCTCTGAGAAGAGATGGGACAGTTGCGCTCATTCGCAAGAATATGATTACAATGAGGATCTAAAGGCCTTTTTACAATAAATAGGAATGTCAAAAACCCTAGACATCCAAAAACCTAACCCTAGGAGATGAAGCGCCAAAATTCATGTGGGCCCCGTTTAGGTAAGTTAGTACATCAAATTCCTGGGGTAGTAACTTTTTCATATGATCTCCATTTTAGGCGCACGATATCCCATTGGAAAGGTCATTTACGACTGTGGCGAGCCCTAAAAACGTTGTTTAGGGCCTCAAAATGGCCCCGCAAGTCAGGGACCCGAAAACTAGGAAAAAAACTGCCAAACTGGAAAACTGCCAAAATGAACCAGTTGGAATAGGTGGGAGGCCACCGACATCCATATGGATCTAAACTGGAGGTGGTAGACGAATGTCCTCCACCAAATTTTAACCTACCTTTGACTAATCAGCCCCTATACTTGTCCAAGTAAGAGATATTTTTCGTGAGCCCTTTTCTTTGTTCAGTGATCCTCCCACCATGTCTAGACCAAGTGTTTCATCCAGTGTGGCTCGGTCTATGAGCCCATCCTCAAGTGGGTCTGGGGGAAATCCCCCCGAGGGCATCCCCGTGATGTCCACATTACCACCCCATAGATCCATTGGACCTACAACGTCCATACCATTTTCTATTGGTTCCTTGATCTAGGCGATGTTGACTGTGTCCTCCTTTCCATCTATTAGTATACCTAGCATTCCTACACCCATTCCTTCTACATCAATGCCCACTTTCAAATTATTTTCCAGTGGGGGGGGGCAAGTTTTGGTTTCAACATGGGAAGTGGAGCTCCTTCCACCTTTGCCAATCCTATGAGTGGCCCAACATCATTAAGTGTGGGTGTACCTTTTGGATGGAATATATCTAGTGGTTTGGGGCTATCCCTAGTCAAGCTGGGGGCAACAGTGCTTCCATAGGTTTTAATTTTCCATGGGGTAGCACACCTTTCTCTAGGGGCACGTCCCTTAGGGGAAATTGGGGTTTTCCTTTTGTTGCCACATCCATTCCTGGAGGTTTCTTCCCTGGGACTAGATTTGGGAATGTCTTTCTCGGAGGGTCCACATTTCCCCCCTATGAGGGAATTTTTGTTTCTAGGAGTAGTCATGCTCTTGGAAGTGCCGCCATCCTTGGGGGCACTCACTCTCCAAAAACCCCTAAAACTTCCAACATTACAAATGTAGGGGGACCAAAAGGTCCATCTGGGACAATAGAGACTTCACCTCCCTCCCAGTATTCATTTGCACCATTTCCTTTCCTCACAACGTTAGAATTACCAATTTTTTCACGGTTTACAAATGACCCTATTTCCCATGACCCATCATGGACGAAAATGCCTTCCAAGTTTCCATCATATATCCCAAAGTTCGACGAAAATCCAGGAGAGGACCCCTCCACACACATCATGACATACCACTTACTGTGTTCATCTAACTCATTGATGGATGATAGTGTGAGGTTGCATATTTTCCAGAGATCCCTGACCGGAGAAACCACTAAATGGTATATTGAATTAAAAGGAGGTTCCTTTAAAATAATCAACGACATGGAAATGGTGTTTTTAACACATTACCAATTTCCCATTCGATATGATATGGGAACTAAGCTCTTGACTTCACTACGTCAACATAATGACATGCATATTTATGGTCATATACATGTCAACTAGCGATGAAGATGTAGGATTATTAAGACTTAAATTCCAGACAAACTCCAAATATATTGGTTCACAAAGTCCCTCCTACCACCCATTGCTAGATATTTAGCTATGGTCGGGGCATCCACCGAGGAGTAGGCCATTTTGTGTTCCCAACACTTGGATGTGATCTATTTATAGTTGGGTACACTTTATGACATTATCCCAAATTCTCCTAGGCCCTCGACATATCCAAGGAAGCCAAACCCATGACCCCATGCCGATGGTGTGGTCAGTCCTATTTCATGTGCCTCTATGAACCAATTAGTTGATCAAATGGGTCAAATGTCCATTAAGTCACACTTTTCATCTTCTGGTACTAGTACTCAAATTATTGCAATCCCATCTCAAACCTCTGAGGTGAATTCAATGCATTCCATGCAACTGAAGAATCCTCAACAACTTGTAGGAAATAAAAAGAGGAACAAGAAGAATAATTCCAACAATGAGAAAGGGAATGCCACTACCCAAAACACCCAGGAGGGGGGCACTAAGGAAAAGAGGAAGAGTTAGTTCCCCTGCACAATTTTTTTGGAAGACCATCCCACTCATCAATTCCCTAGGAAGTATGAAGTCTATATATTTTTGGCACAACAACGGGACCCCGAGAAACCTGTTGTCTTAAACCATCCTTTCCCCCCTCAACCTCAAAACATGGTTTCCACAAATCCTGCCCTTCCGCAAGGGGGCATGGAAGGTACCCATCATCATGAGGGGTCTTCCTCGAATGCTTCTATGTTCATGTGTGACCACATGGTAATCTTGAAGACTAAGGCCAAGAACTATGGAATTTCCAAGCCTTCTCAAGCTGCCTCAGAAACAACATCTTCATCCCAGCTTAATGGCCCTCTTTAGATAGGGAAGCCATATTTTAATGCCCCGCTTCACCCCCCAAAGAATATTCTTCGATGGAAGACACATAATACTAACACACAGGCTGACCACAACTACAATATTATGGAAGACTTATCCTAGGAACCATGTACCATGTCTATGCTTTAATTTCTCCAAAGTTGCCCAATGCAGCAGGAAGCCTTGCTATCTTCCATAGGTGAGGTTGATACCTCGTAGTCGAGCTTGATGACCTTTGATTCATCTCAAGTTAGTCATAGACTCTTCCATCAAGTATCCTTCTTGATGAAAGTGCGAACGATGGGAAATAACATCTTTCAAATAGTAGTTGATGAAGGAGCCTCGACTTGTATCATTTCTATTTCTTCGTGGAAAGTTATTGGCTCCCCTAAATTTGATATGTCTACAACACTATTGAAAGCATTCAACAGACACATGTTCCAACCTCATTGCATTGATTTATCTTGAATTTGTTATTATTGCATGTCACACAAGAACCACTTGCTCTATGAGATCCTATTGATGTAATGTAGGGGGAGGATGGTGCATGGTGTTGCCTCTGCAATTTATTTTAAACAAAATAAAGGTGTGTTGTTATAGTTTTGAAGTGATTAAGAAACCAAATAACAAATGGATATAATAGGCTTCAACCATAAGAATGATCTTTTGAACTATGGGAACCTTGATATAGTTATGCTTGATAAATAACTCAAACAAAGGGAACACATATGATCTTAGGAGGATGACCTACTTTCCTAACACATATACATTAGACATAAAATAAAATGGGCAAGGAAATCATAGATCCATTGGTTTATTCAATACACCGTGAGATAGAAAATGAAGAGGGAAACACTAATAACTTGCTTGAATCTATTATTTAACTAGGGACAACAACCATGACACCAAAGGGGATTATAAAATCTCAGCATTGGACCCGATTGTTGGACACACCTACCACACTTAGAGGGGGGGGTGAATGAGTGTGGGGCTATTTTTACCAAAACTTCCCCCTTACACAAAAATCCTTAGTTAACAATCACCATTTACTCATTACTCATTGTTGTCATTTATAACGAATTAGATGTGAACATATATCAGCAATATATCATCAACAAGTCATCACCACAAGGAAGACAAAGAACACAACATGTATGTACAATTTTTCTTTTTATTAAGGACTACAATCCTTGGGGTTTATCAACAACAACTGAATAGAGTACAACTCTACAAGAGCACCAGCTCTATAATGCAAGACTTAGCTTACACCCACAGTACCAACTGAGATGAGTCAACAATCCTCCACAGATATCAATCTATCACAGATATGCGACCTGTTAGTAGTGCAGCCCCCGTGTGTATGCGCCCTGACTCACTACATCCCGCGTATGTACATGGCTAATATATAGAGCAACCTACATATTCCTTCTGAGCTATTAGGGTTTATCCTTTTCAACACATACTCAATTCCTCTGCAACCTACAAGCATAATTTTTTCTATCTTCCACTGTCCAAACTGACCACCATCCAGTCACAACACATCCAAGCTCTCCAATAACTTACTCATGCTACAAAACCAATCAATATGAATGATAGCTCAATCATGTATAAGCAACTAGTATACCATAGTAATCATATCACAACTGAATCACAAGAGTACTTCTCACTCCATCAAACAACATAAACCACATCACAACAACCATACCAAGAATGCCCTAATCATTCACAACACAACAAGCAATACTATCCATCAAGACAATAATGTAACCATACAAGTGTCTCAGTGACAGATCTGAGCCCATAGTATGCATATCTAGAACCTGCTTCAGTTTTCAACAGCTTGTCATTAGCTCAAACACAAATCTCCATGATTTTATCCACTGTATGCGCCCTGTCCTCATACAACCCGCGTATGTACGTGTCCTGGCCTATTACAGCCCGCGTACACCTTAGAAACTAGGGTTTCTAAATATCTAAGACTTTTGTCGTCAAGATATATGATATTGCCAAAACTTTGATGCGTCCATGAGATCCTCCTCACGCTCTCTTTCTCAAAATAGATCTTCAATCATGCTCAAGAGATCTTCACCAAAGATGCTCTCACAAAAAGCTCTCCATCAATACTCTAAAATATATTCTCACAAGAATCTCTCCATTGATCCACAAAAAGGGATGTATTGCAATAGACCATTGCTATCTTATTTATACTTTCATCCTCTAGGTCACTTAACCCATTTCTAGGTCACTTAACCTATTTTCCTTATTTTACGGTTAACCACTTTCC
>SNQJ01S0053897.1:7618-22859 GCA_010110895.2 Picea sitchensis
GTTAAAGGCAGAAGGTCGGGGGGGGGTCTGATATGCACTATGGGTCGTCGATCTGAGCGCGACCCTCTTGACTGTTAAGATCAACGCGCCCAATATCTAAGATGCGCCAATCCATTGATCCATCCAAAGACTTAGGTTAAAATGAATTTGGTGGGTTTTTTAGCCCCCTTT
Source organism: Picea sitchensis (assembly GCA_010110895.2). Classification (NCBI taxonomy): domain Eukaryota; kingdom Viridiplantae; phylum Streptophyta; class Pinopsida; order Pinales; family Pinaceae; genus Picea; species Picea sitchensis. Next base: position 7,790 of record SNQJ01S0053897.1, read on the forward strand.
TTTCGCATTTTTTCACCCAGGGCTAAAATCCTAAGGGAAAACACCCCCCTACAAACATATGTGCTAACACTTCCTATTTTCTTATCCATACTTTCTTATATCTAATATCAATGTTCTGTTTCATGGAAGTATCAATCATGCTTCTATAATCATGAGCTATGTGTCCATAGTTATGACAAACCTTCACTTACAACCCATCTGATCATATACAACCACATAGACCACAACCTAACAAGATCACAAGACACCGAGTCTTAAAGGGTCACATCACCGAGAATATTTTAACCACCATAAGACTAACATTATTGTTGAATATTGACTTTGGGACACAAATATTAAATACTATGCTAAGAAAAATTTCAAAATATCCACAGAGAATCCATAGTGTTCTCCCAAAAAACAATTCCTACAAAATGATGAGTAGTGAGCCATCCACAAAATGACCATTAACCAACTAATTTGAGTTTTCTTTGGGGATAAAAATCCATTTTTGCATTCCTTGGATATAACTATTATAATTTAGATAGCACAAATCTTTAGGTACAATAAAATACAAGGCAGGGGACAAGGGGAATCCCCATGAGAAGGAATAAAAAGACGTATTCATTTTATTTACACCCATTAATAGATAGACACATTGAGGCTTCAAAAAAAAGTGTTTATATTGATCCAAAAATAACATGAACCTTGATGCCTTCTGAATTTACAAGATAAAGGAAGATTCAACATGATCACACCTTTCCAAAATAAGTTTTGAGGAGTAAGGAATTTAGGCCAAGAGTTTTCACCGATTCCATTCTTGGGCCAAACTACTATAACATTGTCAAATATTAATTGAACTCTAATGAATTCTATATGTTTAGTTCAAATAATCTTAGGAAATATGTGCTTAATGTGGAGATCCAATGACTTGTTTAGAATATTGTAAGAGACATTCAAGAGAGTTATCGACTCCCTATTTTGTTTTATCTTATGGGTCATAATCCTATAAAATGAATTTGGTGAGATATCGATATTGGTGTTGGCTCCAAATTTTTACTTTATAATAAATCCTTTGTAAATATAAAGGAAGTGTTTTTAAATTCCCACATACATTTGTAGAACTCATGCAGGAACTAATCGAATCTTTGAGACTTATCACCAACAATCTCCATTAGAGTTATTACAGACACCTCAAGGGTCAACCCTAGCTTGCATTCCCTTATTTAATCCTTCGAGAGACATCATGAGACCACATAAAGGCATGTATCCATGACCACCCTTCACTCCACCATAGGTTATTGAGATTCAAAGACCATGTTAGTGATTGCAAATTTAATTTTTTATGTTTTCTTGACTAGCATTGAGGTTATTCCACAACTATAAATTTTTCATGCATACTTCATTCATGGATAAGGCCTTGAAAACATACTTCACAAGAACATCTCAAATTTTAATACAATACAATTGATCCCTTAGTTACATACCTCTATCCCAACACATTTCATCAATTTTCATTAAGTGGTGAGGCTTAGAGCCTCTAGGAGACATATTCTAGCTCATCTTTAACCACCTAATGAAATTTTGATAGAAAAAGTGTGATATGACACCCATACCCTTTCAAGAATGTGAAATTGTGAGAAATGGCATGTTCTCAACAAAAGGAAAGAGAAGTCTCAAGTATGGAGTTCATATGGGATCCATACAACTGTATGGATTATCTGGCCCGAGGACCCATATGGTCTAGGATAAAGATAAATATCATAAACCACTCACATCTCTCTCACATTACTGAAGGGCCTCCTTCACCTATATTATATATGAGAGAGTGAAAGGAGAACAATTCCCATGATGCATTTGGGATAAACCTCTTTTACAATATGTAGAGTTATTGAAGAATAACATTACAAAATTCAACATCCATGTAATCTAAGACCACTAGGAAATCATTAGCACATTCTAACATTCCCCCTTAATGATGACTAGATGGATACACTCATAGTTGGGGTTGTGTTACATGCCAATATGATATCTCACAAGTCTAATGATGCCTCATCGTGTGTAAAAATACCTCACAATGATAGGATACACAATGGTAGTTGATTCCTCATTCTATGTACAAATTCCTCATTGTGATAGGCTATACAACGACAAATGCGGTGGATGCCTCATTGTGTGTACAAATGCCTCATGATGATAGGATATAAATGGGTAAATGTGTTTGATGCCTCATTGTATTTACAAATGCCTCTTGATAATAGGTTATACAATGGTAAATGTGATTGATTCCTCATTGTGTGTACAAATGCCTCATTGTGATAGGTTATACAATGGTAAATGTGGCCACTAGAAACACATTAAATGATGGTTTTAATATGAATATGAATATGGAATTACATTACATTCCCCTTTAATGAAAAACTCAAACATTCCGAAGAAATAGTGAACATAGATGCAAACTTTGTTGATGTCAAGGATAAAATATGAAGAGGAAAAATGTAGAAAACCATCGATAAGATGCAACCAGATCCTACCGTCAAGAACCAATGAAAAATTACCAACAACCAGGTCCTCAATAAGGTGAAATGAGAAGACACTTTCTATTGTCAATGATCCGGATTTATGCAGGAACACAATGAAATACATAAATACACATAAACGCAGAGATGAAGCGGAAGTAAAACTTCATTTCATTAACAACAAATGATTGAAATATGCTTACAGACAAAATGGAAATAAAATAGCTCGGGCGATGGTAGCTTATCTTTGAGAAGAGATGTGGTGGCTACTGGCCTATAAAATCTGTGTTACAATGAGGCTTGAAGGCCTATATATTATTGAGAAACAATGGGAAACCCTAAACATCCAAAAACCTAACCCTAGGAGATGAAACTCCAGAATATGGGCCCCGTTGGGATAAATTGGTACATCAATTTCCAGGGGTCGTAACTTTGGCATACTATCTCCATTTGACGCACATGATACATCGTTAGAAATATCTATCCGAGGAATACACTGCTGAAAATGAATATCAATTCCGGAACAAACTCATATTTGTCGAATCATTCATGCCCAAAAAACGTTGTTTAGGGCCTCAAAACGGCTCCGGAAGTTCAGGACCTGAAAAACTGCTAAAAATAGTAAATTGTGCTACAATTAAGGAAACTGAAAAACTGAAAGAAACAATGGCATGGGTCCAAGTGGAATAGGCGGGTGGCCACCAATATCCACTTGGATCAGTCAAGAACCAATGAAAAATGACCGGCCACTAGGTCCTTAATAAGGTGAAAGGAGAAGACACTTGCTATCATCAAGAATCAATGCAAATTGACTAGCAATGACAACATCAATATGCTTATGATGAAGTGACAAGAAACTCAAAATAGAGTAGTAATTTACATAACCAAATTGTCTCCAAAATCTTCACACACACCACTCTTGAACAAGTGAAGCAAATAGATAGATAATTGCATGAAATAAAATCCAAGAGAAATGACATGAATAATCATGGAAATTACACAATGTGTCAAATAACACCTCTCCAAGAATACATGATCTCACAATGATCCCATATGATGCTCCAAACAATGATCCAATGGATAAGCCACACTATGGATGTCAGTGTATAAAGGCCACTGCAAAGGTAGATATGAAATCCATGAGAAATGATACCCTCAACAAGAAATGAACCAATGATATGATCCACGAGTACCGGATATGCAAAAGAAATCATGCATGTGTTGGAATAAACCAATGTAGAATAAACTGAATGTAGGTCTTTGCAGTTATAGATCTGAATGGAAAGGTTGTAGATATGAATATATAATCTATAGATATGCGGTAAAAGTGAGAAAATAAGACCCCCATATTTGAAAGAATAGCCCAACAAAAAAAAAAAAATTTACATAGAGAGAGATCATCGAGCAAAAAATATGTATGTATGGTGTGTGAGGAAGGAAAATTGCAACCAAAACCCTCAGATCACTGCAAAAAAAAATTGGATCATTTAAAAACAACTTAGATCTGCTGCTAAAACCCTTGGATCGCTGCAAAAAAAATCAAATCACTGCAAAACACCTTGGATCTGCTGCAAAAAACCTCAGAACAATGCAACAAAGTCAGATCACTACAAATAAAGTGTGGTTGGGTCATACGCAAGCCATATGCAACAAGGAGTAGGGAAAACACGATTGCATGGGAATGGCCATATGCACAAGTTGCCAAAAGCCTCGGATCTTAGTGAATTTTCTCCAAAAACCTAATATATGGTAAAGTAGGCCCCTCAACAGTTAAATATACCCCTCAAAGAAAAAAATCAACCCTTTAATAGTTAGATCAACCCTTTGATGAATCAAATCTCTCCTCCAATAGATAAATCAATTGTTTAATCAGCCAAATCCATGCAAACCAAAGATAAATTCATCCATAAAATGTCAAATATGAGAGAGAACACCCTTACATCTAAAATTTGAGGAAAAATAGGTTCAATCTGAACAAAAGATGGTGACTATATAGATAAAAAAAATTAGCTATATGGTCCATACAACTGTGGAGAGGAGCAGGAGGATGCTAGTTTTGTAGACGGTGAAAAATGAACCCACATAACAAATTCATCGAAAAAGGCCTCTCGGATCAAAATTTATCAACTTTGGAAGAAAAAATAGGCTTGGTAAAAAAAATAAGCTAGGTAAGAAAAATAGGCTTGGTAAACTACCAAACCTAAAAAAATTCCCCAAAAAATTTAGGGTTTAAAAAAAATTAAATGACCAAGGCTAGACTAGGCTAGGAAAATTAATTTTAACAAACCAATAGTTGATCTTTCTTTATTCCAATATTACAGAGACATTGGTGATGTTAGATTTGTGAAAAAGATCTCAAAAAATGCGAGATATGCACAAATCTGGTGAAAATTGAAGTGGTTGTAGGAATAAAAATGAAGATCCACAAGAGAAGGGGGCCCAAAAGAATAGATCCATTATAATGTGATGCAAAAAATTCAAAAGATAATTTGTGCAAGGAGAAAGAGATTGGTCACTAGCTTTGCTACCATGTTAGATTTGAGAAATATGCAAAAAAATATAATGAAATATAATAGGTCTAAACTCCTAAGAAAAGCATCTAGAAATCAGTAAATTAAATAATGACAAGAGACAAGAGAAAGAAGATAGAGAGATGTATTTTACATGGTAAAACCCCAATGTGGGGAAACATCCATGGAAGTTGGTCTTCTATTCCTTGAGAAAACTCTCCAATATTACAACGAAAGAGAATGATCAATTATGGACTTCATATGAGATCCATGCAACCATATGGATGATATGGCCTGAGGACCCATAGGGTCTAGGATAAAGATCAATACCATAAACCAGTCACAACTTGCCTTCTCTCATAAATGGCCTCGTTCACCTCTATTATATATGAGAGACTGAAAGGAGAACAATTAATATGATGCATGTGGGATAAACCATTTTAACAATATAGAGAGTTATTGACAAATAACATTACAAAATTCTATATCCATGTAATCCAAGACCACTAGGAAATCATTAACACATTATAACACCTCTAAGGCCTTGGCAAGATGTTCCATATTATTTTGATACAACTAACACAATTTGGTCTTTTCAGTTGTGGTACATCTAATATGGACCTTGTTATACACACTTGTTTCCTTGTCTCCCCCCAAAATTGAAAAGTATATCGGTTGGCAATGAAGAGTGTTGCCTCTCCCAAACATGGAAAAATTTTGGGGACAAAGTTCACCCATGGGATAATTTTCCATGTTTTTTTTTTTTTTCTAAAAATGATTCATCAATTTCCATTTTTTTATAAAATTATTTTCCCAAATTCTCTAGGATAAAAATATTTTACTCTAAAAATCACCAAACTTTTCTAGAAACTATATAAAATCCCCATAAATTTGAATATTTTTACAAAATATCATCAAACATTTTATGGTTGGTATTTTAAGAATTAGTAAGATCCACCAATGTTTCTACACTTTAAGATAAGTATGGATGGATCCTTAAAATTTCCCTACTCCCAAAACCGACACACAATTTCCTCCAAATCAATCAAACTACAAGGAGTTTTGTTTATAAAGAATAGCTTAATTCAATCTTTTTAAATCTTTCTTTGCACCTTTATGAAAGTTGGTCCTAATGAACCATAGTTTTATTGACTCACTACATATGAATTTACTAGGGTATAAATCGCATGATGTGTTGTCCATGGTATATTCTCATAGAATAGGCTTTCAATTTTCCATTGTACTGAAATCACCATAGACCAACCAATATGCCTATGAAAACCCATTGTATATCCATCTCCAAAGGGTGGTTCATTCATTTACATCATTTAATGCATTAATATTTGACAAAGCCAATATTAGACCATCCAATTTAAATAAAATACAAAACAAATGCTATGTAGGATCAATCCCCAATCGATATTGATGCTAATTGGGTGATACAAATGTTTGATAACCATTGATGATAATTGGGATGATAAAAGCATTTCCACACCACCCCTTAAATCTAATAAATTTGACTTCTTGCAAACAAAACACATCACTTGATGTTTAATTTAATTCTCAAATTTTTTTACCCTTTTTTTTCTACATAAGTATTTTAAACTCTTTATATTCCACAAGGCAACTTTCACTAGAAATTTTTACTAATTAAGTCCATATCATCTTCATTTTCATTCTTCTCAAGTTCTTCCATGACATTGTAGGGATTCATATCAAAACAAGGTTTAGCATATCATGTACCCATTCTAATAATGTTGATTCATTTTCTCCAGGGTTGAGAATTAAGGATAGGGAAATCATCATTGTACACCCCCCCTCCCCTTAAGAGGACAAATATTGGGAAGGGAACATTGCCTCCTTGTTAGTGGCTACATTTTGTATGTTACATATAACTTGTTATTTGTATTGTTCTTCCAAATTAATTGCACCCAACCTCCTCCATATCATTTTTAGCTTGAGGAATACGTTGGGATTATGGATGGCCATGGATTTTTTTATCCAAAATATAAGGATCATTTTAATTTTAATCTATATAATAACACATTCCTTAGTTCTTAACATGGAAAGGGACACTGTAAAGCCTCAACCTTGAATGGATTTGAGCACCTCTATTGTATGATCACCTTATTAGTCATTCATTGACACAAATGGACACAATGAAGTTTTGATGGATAGAAGTGTTGGATTTGGGTGCCTTTATAGAATTTCAAGGCACACCACAAACATGTTAGGTGACCTTGCTCAAATTGGGGGCACTACAGACCTTGGTAGTTAAGATTAGTTATATACACCAAGAGAAGCTTGGAAGGAAAATTAGTGAGGGAAGTAAAAGAGGGTTATTGAGAATGAACTTGTCTAAAGGAATGCACTAAGAATGATGGAAAAAGTGTCTAAGAAGAACTAACTAATATATAGATGAAATGGGAACACTCATATGGGTGTACTTTGTTGAGCACATGTTAGTTAGTACTTAGTTGAATGCACTTAGATAGATAGTTGTTGGCTAGGAACACTTAGAAATACCTTGTTGAGCGCACTTCCTAGGCACACTTAGAAATACCTTGTTGAGCGCACTTCCTAGGCACACTTAGAAATACCTTGTCGAGTGCACTTCCTAGGCACACATTGGAAATAATAAATATGTGTAGCACTTTTAAAGTGACATCATTGGATGGGAACATCAACATGGGAGTCATGTGGGCGTAGTTGAATTAAAAAAAGGGGCACTTGGGTTCACCTTAGAGTTGAAGGGGATTGCAACTGAAAAAAATTCTCATATATAGTTGTTGACGGGAGAAAATGACCGTCCGTCAACTGAAAGAACGAATCCAGTCCGAGGTTGTCTAAATAACCCAAGCCATTTGGTGTAACTCGTTCTGACGGGTTTAATGGCTCCATTATCCAATCTAAGAGTCCTAAGGAAACAAATAAAAAGAAATGAAATAACTAACTAATTACTATATATATGTGTGTGTGTGTACATATATAAGACGTAATTATTATAAATATATTAATTAGGAGATTTACTCATCTTATTTATATACATGATATACACGCTGCAAGTTTTGATCTAAACTTACAAAAACTCAATGTGAGAAAATGACTGCTTTGAAAAAAAGCAGATAAAGAAAGCACATAAGATAGTTTTTTGTTTTTTCTTTATTAATCTAAACTAAATAAAAAATATATACTATGAAACAGAAGTATGTGGATGGTGAAATCCAGACCATATATTTGAGTTTCAATGACAAACAAACGACAAAAAGGAATAAGCTAACATGTTAATGAGTTAATCGTCATGCACCCAAACATCTGTACGATTAGAGAACATCTAGCCAGCTTGTCCCAGAGGTAAACTTGCAATGAACCTTCAAACTATTCGGAATAAATGCAGAACAATATGTTGATTGTTGAGTTTTAATAATAGAATGAGAGATGCAAATAGTCATTGTGATCTTTGTGATTTCAAGCAATTACATTTTAGATAAATCTAACTATAACAACATGCGTTTAATGATTCAACAAAAATTAAAGAGAAATCTTATCATTTGGGTTGAATGAATGATCACTCTTTTCAATATTTCAAGCATCAAAATGTGAACGATATTTTAAAGAAATTATCCCAATACCATAACAAATTGTGAAGACTAAATCTATCAACAACTATTAATTTATCAGGATAAACAAACCATAAATGAAAACACCATTTATAGAAAGCTAAAGCTGAAATGCAAATGTTTGTTTCGTCCAAATTTGTGAATAAATTGTCCACCTTCAGCCCCAGGCCAAGATGCCTTCATTACAAAAATCTCTAGTATTTAAAGAGTTCAGTCAAGCTAAACATATTATCTTGTGGGATAAGATTAAATCTCAAAATGATTTACTAATTACAAAATAGAGGGTAATAGAACCACTCCCTATCACATTGTATCTCTCAAAACTATAAAAAGCTTGTTTCTGCTTACAAAAGATGAGCCAAAGAAATGGATAATAAGCTCAGAAATGGTCCTTATCATCAGATCACCACCAGCTACATGATATCCTGAAAGGAAAAACAAAAATAAAGGAGTTTAGATATTATTCTAACCAATAATTTCTAAAAATTCGAATGAGAATAGACTGGCTACAGAATCAACTGATTTTGTAGCTAGTTTTATTTTAAACAACAAAAATCTAATTAAATCTATATTAATAGAAAAAATAAATAAAAACACAACTAAGATAAACAAACAAATCTTTACCTCTTAACTGCATGATAAATTTGACTCATAAGACCTCAGAGTTAACTACTACTATGACATACTCAACATTCTTTATTATTACGTTTCCAGTTCTTTTCAAGCACTTCCCTTGCCTTTGAGCATTGAAATTTAGTTTATGATTTTCACTCATTAATGAGTCGATCTGAGTGGTGAGGGTTTTGATCTGCAATTGAAGGGAAGGTATATCTGTGTAATATTTGTCGATCCAAAACAAAAAAAACTCACACCGTGGATCTGGAACAGTTGTTTGAGGATATCCATGGCCGTGTGTCAGAATGCTACCACTGTTGTCTGTGAGTTCTTTACCGATTTTGATCCCTGGAAAACCTTCACTATGCTTCAGGCATGATGGCATATTGTCTATGAAATTGTAGGTCTGGTTGAGATCTGCTTTGAGTTAACTTAGGCCTTCTTTTTCCAAGAATTTCTCGATCTCAGAATCAGAGATCTCATGGACCTCGATCACTTTGATCAAGATCATATGAGACTTTGATTTATTTCATAGGCTCCTAGAAATTAATCTCCCTGCCCTTTTGTTTTTAAAACCTATATCCGAGTCATTTTTAGACAGTTTGTGCGAGGGCTTGTTTGTGGTTTTTGCAAAGGTGTTAGGGAAGGCGTACTCCTTGTGGTCATGAAATTCAAAGGCTCTTAGGTCATCATCTTTTTTCTCGGACATAAGTGGCCCTATCACAGGGTTCTTTGGATGAGGAGATTGTTCTGTCAATGGAAGAGATTGGGGTTTATTCGAACATGGGATTATCAACCTCTACGGGGATGGATGTATCAAAGCCATTTCGAGATAAGAAAGTGTCCCAATCGTCACCCTACAATTTTAAATGATGGAATAACAACATCCTTATCAACCCATGATGAAATAAACTAGAATTCAAACACTGTCTCTTATACGTCTTGGCCATCTTATATAAACTTCTTAATAAATAGAAAGGCATGTTCAAATGGAAACCGATGAAGTTCATTAACAGTATTATGTGATACAGAAAAATGAGGCCAAAGCGACCCTCACATGTAACGAATTGTCTCAAGATTGCCAATAAATCATGCCACCTAGTTTTTAACAGAGATATAGGCATATCTTTATCACAGCACTGGATATTCCAAGAGGTAAAGAAAAAACTCCATGGAACCTCCTCCAATTTGGTATTCTTAACCCATTTTTTCTCGTTAAGTGGAAGACCTGTTGCCTAGCTTAAAAACTCCTTGGTGACTTCGATTTGAACATCTCCTACTTTGGCTCGGCAGCCATCAAAAGAGAAGGCAAACTCTTGGGCTATTTGCAAGTTGAAACCTTGAAATATCTTAAGAAATTCGAGCCATCCTTGACCCTTAAGGTATTCCATTGCGTCATCATACAGGAGCAGGGTTTTTGATCCATTTGAGTCGATACATAAAACAGGGGCCATGTGGATTCAGACAAGCAGTCACGGAGGCAACAAAAGCCACTATAAGCAAGAAGGGTTTCACAGAACATGAATAACCAGGACTAAAACCAAGGAAATAAAACCCTTGCACGAATTAAATGGAGGAATAAGGGGTTTCATAAGAGAATCGGGTGTTTTTTGTAATGAATCGCTGAGGGTACAGAACAAAGCCCAAGACTTAACTTGAAATGATGGACATGTCATTTTCAAAAATGCACTATCAATAGAGTACATAATACAACCAGGTGTGTTTAAGTATCATCATTGTGCAAACGGTGGAGTTGCTCATTATAAGGTGTTTGACAAATAAAAGCATAGCAACCATAGAGAAAATTTACCAAGAATCATACACGAAACAAACTCATAGCCTAACATCAATCGATTCTTGGTGTATTATTTAAAGGTCTAGAGTAAACCTCATAACAATGAGCAATTTTAAAACAACTAATTTATTGACATGATATAGGCCTTAAAGAAAAATATCGTTCTTAAAAAGGTTTGTATGATCATTTATTCTCCTAGGGAAATAAGCCTTAAATTCAAATGCAATAAATTCACAAGTTTCAATGCTTCGTTCATGATTTCAGTCATGAACGACGCATGAAAACGAGAACCCGGAAAAATAAAATCTTTTATAGCCCAAAACTCATCTTTCAAGTAGCAATGTTCATGTGATTAAGCGGAGGCAGCTACAGAATTTATTATTTGTTGCTTTGAGAAGTGAAAATATTGTGGGGCTACCAATAATGGCGACTTGCTAGGAGAAGCAGTTATCTCTGTATCACCGAGGAGTTCGTGTTAGGATTGTTAGAATGATTGCATATCAAAGAAAAGTTGAAGGACATCACGCATCTTGACAATCATTACACGGTCCAGCTTCAAACATCTTTTTGTTAGAATGAAACCTGGTGACAATTTTTTTTAAAATGACAGCAACGATGTTCAAGTCAATGGCTCTGATACTGCTGCCAGCAAGCATCCATAGCCTCGGCAAGGATGTCAATTAATCCACTTTTACGCCTCTATCATGTCCAAGAAATTTCAATTCAAAATGAAGGATGCTTATGACCAATATCAAAATTTATACCTGAAAATTTTTCTTGAGCCTGACATTGCTTTGCTGCCAGCGGGCCTGTTCAGTACCCTAATGAAATTTTCTTGGCATCATGCATGCATTTACCCACTTCCAGTAGACCTGTTCAGTATCCCAGCGGGTTTACAAACACTTCCCACAACTCTCGAGAATTTATTCACAATATGATATAAATTTAAAGACATTTAGGAGAGCGGGGTGACGCTGAAAAATCCCAGTTTTTACAACACTTGTTATTTTCCAGACTTTTAATTTTTTGCTTGATAACCTTCATTATGATCTGAAAATAGTTTACTGATGAAACTGATTTTTCGAGGACAGGAAGGCATCCTTGATTCGCTTTCTTAAAAGAAAGGACATCGTAAAGAGCTTTTAATGATAGTCATTTTTGCTCATAATTGCAAACTGAAACCATGAAATCAATTCTAAACAAAAAAACCTCTTTAACTAGTCTGCGTTTCAGGAAATTATAGCAGTTGATGCTCTGACAGTCCTTGACAGTTGTTTTAAGATGAAGCATTTTGTTTTCCTTCTTTGAACCAAATCGTGATATAGACATGTTTTTACCGGAAGGTAGATGAAAACAAATAAAATGAAAACGAAATAAAAAGTGGAAACCAAAACAAATCAAAACAGAAAAATATGTACAAAAGGTGTATCCGAAAACATCACGCGAAATATCTCTTGAGAAATTGAAAGAAAATAGAAAATTCCTCATTGATGTGAAAGCAGTCCTACTCGTGGTACCTTGGGTCAGGGTTGAATTTACAATTTAGATTTATTTATCTCTTTACTTTCCATTTAAAATTTTCATAAAAATATTGCGGCTTTGAAAAGAAATATTCAACGAAAAGCAGAGAGAAAAGGATCATGCTAACTTCCCTGACAACAATCATATTATGGTTCTCGTGGTGTGTCCACTTGTGCTCGTGACTGCATTATTACAAAGAGAAATAGTAAGGAATAAAACTAAAAGAAAACCTACTCCTAAACCTAACCTAACTACTCAACAAATCAGAATCCTACATGAAGTCATGCTTCCAATGTAGCCATCAGAGTAACTCCAATCCTACAGTAGAAACAAAATCACATATTACTAACACGAATGGTAGTATATCGAAAAATGACAAAAATATATCATACGACCCATTATCATCATCATTTAAAAACAAGTCAAGCATGATCTTACCATTCCCTTGAACATTCTTGTTGTATGAATCCTCCATCCATTCGGCAATTTTGTCATTATATGGGTTACAAAAATATGAAAGAATGAGATTATGAAGGTTGTGAGAGTTATGGGGACCTGACATAACCATCGGCCTAAACCGAAGTGCCCCATCCTCCCAACAATCTTCCTTTTGTTCCATATTTTCTCCATCTGAAGGATATAAAATGAGTGTGTTGAAGTTATCTCCTTGATCTCTAAATAAAGGGAAGATAATCTTACCATTCCCTGGGAAATTTTCGAGATATGAATATTCCAACCAATCTGCAATACTATCATGATACATGCAATTACTGACATGGGATGGTTTGAAAGAATTCACATGCGAGAAATATTCCTAGTGAGAATAAAGTATTATACTATCAAGGAAAGAATCTTGTAAAAAGTTCGGATCAAGATGGAGAGAACTTATCATGTTTCTCGATCGGAAAATAAGTGTTTNGGCCGATTATACTTTTCAACCTCAAATTGATCATGGAAGAATTTAGATCCTTCTCGAAACACAAATTGAGATGAATCAACAAAAAATGAAATTTGTGACTCTTTCAAATCATTTCTTGATTTACCCACAGATAATTTATGAGAATAAAAATTAATATTTTCACGGGCAGAATTATTTCCCTCTTTATCTTCTATTCGGTAATCTCTTTGTACCTGATTATATAATGTTGAATTCTCTCCAATGTAATATGGAACATGCAATCGCACAACATTAGGATAAAAAATACCAGGGTATAAGGAATAATATGTAGAAGAATTAAGAAGACATAATGCATCTCTTCAAATGATAGGTATATGCATTTCGAAATCTGGTTTTGTCCCCTCTCCTTGTATAAATTGATCAACCTCTGTTGTATTATCTTTCAAATAATACGAGACAGTTTCTAAGAGATCATTTGGTTCATTGTGTAAGGGAAAATTTGAAAGAAAATCACTAGAGATAGAATATTTCCTAATGATTTTGTCTCCCATTGATTGATCATGGATCTGTTCAACTAAATTAGGGGAAGATTTATCATCCACATGATTATCAACTTTACACTTGACCTCCCTTACTTTAGAAACAGATATAAAATCTATGAGAGTGGGACAACTGTCGTCTTTTAAAGTCAAGGTTCGTTCTTCAACATGAAGAGACATCGTTGACAAAGAATAATTAGAGGTGATAATTGCATTTTGTAAAATATGATGTTGCTCATGATTTTCCAAAATGAAAGAAGTTGACAAAAATTGCGGTGCTTCAAAATCTTCAAGATCAATATCAAAATTTGAACCATCTTGAGATTGAGTGTTAATGCTCAATTCAGATTGGTTAACAGTTAATTGATCTTGCTTGTTTGAGAGAGAAACGAGATATTCAAACCATTCATTAATAAGTGACATTTGTTTCAACGGGAATCTAGTACAAACATGAATGAACCTAATTGCAAAATCATTGAGAGATTCACCATTTTCTTTCTTTAAGCGGCTTGATTCTTGACTTAATTCATCATAATCATAGTTGTTAAAATCTGATAAAAACTCAATTACAAACTCAAAAAAAGAATAAATAGAATTAACCTGAAAAGATTCAAGACAACATCTAACCCGACCTCAGAAAGTGAGGGAAAACAATCTGCACGTGACACTAGGATCAATGATCTTATGTCTTAAACATTTATAAATAAATTTAGAAACATGCTCTACTGCAGATGTGTTCCCTTCACCATCAAAGGTGAGTTCTGAAAAGAGGTTAGTTGTCTTGTTGGGAATAACTGGTAATGAGAAGTGGAAAGCATGTTCCAACACAATGATTTGGGGAGCCATAGGGAAATTGAATACATTTGAAATAAAGGCTCCTATAGGGCCATCTTGTCAGTCTGGCCCTCCTTCTAGCGCCATTTGTTAACAGGCGAAAATGACCATCCGCCAACTGGAAGAACGAATCCGGTCCCGGGATGTCTAAATAACCCAAGTTGTTTGGTGTAACTCGTTCTGACGGGTTTAATGGCTCCATTAGCCAATCTAAGAATCCTAAGGAAACAAATAAAAATA